>PGWS01031127.1:0-10779 GCA_002896235.1 Cicer reticulatum
AATCAAGTTAAAACACCAATCGTGATACTTGGACAATGGATGCTCGCGATAACACTGACACTGAGAAAAGTCCTATGTTTCCAAAAAACTAACATTGAGAAAATGAGTCCCAGTGACTTTTGGAGGAAGCAAAAAGGCCAAATCTTGGTCAAAGTACAATTGGTAATGTTACTTCCCACTTCTATTAAAAAATGTCTTGTTTGTTTAAGTCTTAAGCATACTTTATTAAGTATTAGTCAATTATAGTGAATAATATTATGATTATTATATATAATTAAGAACGTGAAAGGCAATTTACCTCAGAAAGATGGATTGGTACAATTTTAAATGTCACGACAAAACAACAATTGTAAGATAAATTTGTTTAGTTAAAGAAACAAGAAGTAAGTGTCTTATGTCAATAATGAAAGAAGAAATTAATATTGGCCATAAAAGATTAGGTGATGCAAACCTTAGATTAATTTTCAAAACTGAATAATTTCTACTAGTTAGAGGTCTGTTCCTAAGTTAGTTAAAAAGATGACATTATGTCATGAAGCTTGTTCAAAGGAGAAAACAAACAAAGAACTCGTATATCTCTAAAACTTAGTCCCTACCACAAAATCCTTGAACTTTTACATTATAGATCTTTTAGACCAGATGAAAACGGACCATTTTAAGTGGAAAAAATAGGATTTTATTATGTAGATGATTACACTACGTTGTGTTAGACATAAGTCCCTCTGATCATGATTTTGATAATTACAAAATACAAGTACATGTATCATTGATAAATCTAACAGGTGAACTAAAGTACATTTCGGGGAAAAAACAAGCAAACCGATACACTTGCGAACAAAAAAGCTCCTGGAACTCAAGGAATCAACCAAATTCGAGATGTGCTTGAGAAATATGCAAATATGTATAGGTGTGATTAGTGGTTATAGTAGTATTAGTAGACTCATCACTATGGTTTCATACTTAAGTATTTGCCAAAGTAAAAATGGAAAATCATAAAAAAAGAAAGTAAATCAATCAACTGATAAGTCAATTGATGATCAATTGGGCAATCGATTTGTCTGACTCAAAACAAAATTTTTACTAAGTAAAGCGATCTCCTTAAAGGCTTTTAGTGGAACCGAGTTCTGGGTTTAATCCCAATCATCAAATGGATAATCGATTGGACATCATTGGTTAATCGATAGTCATGTGATTTCACCCAGAAACCAACCAACATTACTGATCAATCGATTGTGAAATGTTTTCATCAGAATGAGTTCTGTGATCAACCAAACCGATTGGACATAAATTGAATTATGTTTCTTAAACTGCAAGTTTTGTGGCATCGATTAGGTAATCGATTGAAAGAAATAAACTGTTTAATCATTTATCAAAAAATGTGCAATAATCGCTGGCACATCGATTTCAACCAAGATAGCTTATATATGTAACAGCCAAATCGATTAGTAAATCGATTAGTTGAACAGTGGAGTCACTGTGACATCAAGTCGATTGGCAAATTCGATTGGATTAAAACATATGGAGTCACTGTGACAGCCAAGTCGATTTGGCAAATCGGTTGCACACTACAATGTCTGAGTACTGTGTCGCCAATCGATTGAACCAAATGTTGAGTTACAAAAATTCAGCTCATTGCCAAATCGATTATGACTAAGAATATGCGGTCGGACTGAGCAATCGATTGTTTGATCTCGTTGTTGAACAAAACACCTATAATCGTTACTCATCGTTCTGATATAATCTTAGTATCAGTTCTGATTTCATGACTAAGAAGAAATAATCTGATATAATCTTAGTATCATTGCCAAATCGATATGACTAAGAATATGCGTCGACTGAGCAAATCCTTACATACACGTTTTCACAATACAAAACCAGGAAAAACACTTGAAGAAATAATTGTAACCACACACAAAATACTCATTTGGCAATCCTTTTTGTGTGAAATTCTATTGTGATTGGTCATCATCATTTGTCCTCTCTAAATATTTTTATGTAAAAACAATCCGTAAAGAAAGTTCTGGAAATCCAGTAGTGTAAAACTGTGACTGTCTTTGTTGGTGCGTGTGTTCATCAAAGAAGAAGTCTCACCTTGATCTCGTGAGGGTTGGCGAGTAACTCTAGGGATAAGGTGGCATTGTAATATGAAGCGAGTGAGTTGGATAGATAGGCCATGTGTGAGCTGGAAATCTGTAAAACGTACTCAAGTCAATTCTATTGGAAAAGTTGAAAATCTGGTTTAGATTCAGGATTGGATGTAGGTATCATAACGGATAGCCGAACCAGTATCAAATCTTGGTGCACGATTTCTTACCTTTTCCCTTTATTTGTATTGCTTGAATGCTTTATTCTTGAATGTTTGTATTGGTGAATTTCTGTCTTGATTAATCTTTTAAATAAGCATGTAATTGTTACTCTTATATTGATAATTCATGCAATTGTGAATCTTTGTTCTTGAATAAACTGTAACCGATCATTGTTAATCTATTAATAATCTGGTAAATTAATAAAGACATTTCTCATAATTTTTAACAAATAGAGGCCATAATTTCCTAGACTAACTCACATAAAATAAAATGACCTCTGTAGAATTGCATCCTTGGCTAGGCCCCCTGCATTTAATGGGGCTGCCTACATGTATTGGAAAGAGAGGATGTTAATTTTCTTGAAGCATGTATCTTGATATACTAGAAGCAATAATAGATGGTCCCTATGTGCCAAACCATAGCTGGCACAGGTGATTTTCATCAATCCCAAAACCAATAGATTGGTCTGAGATGACACAGAAAAGGTTGGATACAATGCTCAGGCTAAAAACATTTATTACATTTGCTTTAAGTGCTGACGAATTTTTCAGGGTGTCTAACTGCAAACTGCCAAGGAGATGTGGGACACATTTGCAACAAACGCACGAAGGAACAACAGATGTAAAAAGGGCCGAATCAACACGCTATGCATGAGTATGAGCTGTTCAACATGAGGAAGGGAGTTCGTTAATGATATGCAGACAAGATTACTCACATAGTCAATAATCTAAATGCTCTTGGTAAGGTGATTGACAATGAGTAGCAAATCAGCAAAGTGATGAGGTGCTTGACCAAGAGTGGCAGCCAAAGATCACGCCATAGCAGAATCAAAGACCTTGTAGCATGTCAATTGCCACACTATTTGGAAAACTAAGAGAGCATGAGATGGAACTGTATAGACTGAGTGAGCTGAACAGACTGACAGAAAAAGAAAAGGTTGTCTCTGAAAGCCCAAGCATATCAAACAAAGTCGAACAAGAGATTCGCACTGACGATTCAAATAGTGAGATCGATGAAGATTCAGAAATTGGACTACTTGTCAGAAATTCAAAAAGTTTCTGGAAAAGAAGGGATAGCAAATCAAGAAACCTCAAATTCAAGACACATGACGCAAGATAACCTGCTTTGAGTGTGGAAGACAGGACATATAAAATCTGAGTGCTTCCAATTGCAAAACAGAAATAAGACTGCAAAGGCTAAAGCAATCACCACCTCCTAAGACCAGAATCCTACATAGCCTGGTGATTGATGAAGCGTCCTCTGCATCTTCAGAAGGAAGAAGCTATTCTTTGGTCTAATGGCACCACAGATTCAGATCGATAGTGAGTAAGTTCTAAATCCAATCATTCTAATGATGATTACATGACGCATTTAATGAACTACATGAGAATATGTAATGTAATCAAACAGTTAATAAGCACTAAGAAATTGTTAGAAGGAAATGCATGCTTATGAAGATATAAGCTGAATCATGAGTCTCTTAAAGACACAAATGAAAATCTGAAAAAAGAAACTTTATCTGCACTGAATGTGATTTAGAAAGTTCAATAGTTGTTAAAAACAATTGATATGCTTCTTGGAAAGCAAGAGAAATCTAAATGAAAAATCTGGACTTGGCTAAGACAAAACAGGAATGTAAAAAAGAATCAGAAGTTTGTTAGATCTAAGCATATGCATGATATCTTCACTAAACAAATCAGAATTCATCATCTGCTGTTTCATGTACTTTTTGCTGTAAAAAGGGTCATATTGTTTTTAATTGTAAACTGAAAAACGGCTAACAGGGATGGAAACAGATTTGGAAAGTTAAAGACACCAATGTTTGAAACTAACCCTCTAGGCCCAATCTGATTGGGTGCCTAAAACAAAATTAAATTACATTTTGCAGATATGCTTTGACATCCGGATCATTCATGTACCTAGACAGTGGGATGTTCCAAGCAATGACTGGAGACAGGTCAAAGTTCTGTCTCTAACTTAAAAGATGGAGGATATGTTAATAACGGCGAAATAACAAAGGTAAGATACTTGTATTGGAGACATAGAACGACATCGACACGGTGATCAAAGCGTTTTTTATGTAAAGGATCTAAAAACACAATTTTGATAGTATAAGTCAACTCTGCGATAAGGGAATTCCATGTATGTTTACCTCTCAGTCTTGTATAATTGAGCACAAAGAGAATAAAGACATAAGTTGGTAGATGACACAGGAATCAATACATATACATGCTTGATTTTAATGCTTTGTTCTACTAGTCTATTTGCTGTTTATTTCCAATTCTTGATGAACACTGGTTATAGGATAAAAGAGTAGCCTCATATATATGATCACTTACAGACTAGTTAGTAACAATTAGTGTCTAGGACTCCAAACAGAAGTTCAACTAAGCATTATGTGTGGATTCTTGTGAGAAAAGTTAGTTAAGTCTTCCTTTCCCCCAATGATTTAGTTCAAACCAATAGGTTCTTACAATTAATACATATGGACTGTTTGGTCATTCAAGTTAGAAGCCTTTGGAGGAAACTTGTATGGTTATGTGTTAGTAGGATGATTACTCTAGGTATACTCTGGACATTTTTTCGACTCAACAAGAGTGAGGCCCTTCCTCTATTTTCAAAAGTTGCAAAATTTAGTTCCAAAATGAGAAAAACCAGGAAAATAATTCCATCAGAGTGATCATGGTGGAGAATTCCAAAATGAATCCTTTAATACCTACTACTGAAACAAAATGGAATTCACCATATTACTCAGCCCCTAGAACTCCCAACACAAAATGGAGTTGTAGAAAGAAGAATTAGGTCGAACTAGCTAGAACTATGCTTAAAGACAAATCTTCCTTAGTATTTCTGGGCTGATCTATAAACAACAGCCACACATGTAGTTAATAGAGTTCTAATAGGCCAATACTTAGAAAAACTCCCTATGAGTTATACAAGGGTAGAAAACCAAACATCTCTTACTTTAGGTCTTTGGATGCAAATGTTTTTGTATTAAACATGGAAAGAACACATCTAGGACGAGATTTGATCCTAAGGCAAATGAGGGTATTATTTATAGGTTATTCACAATTTAGTAAGGCCTATAGGATCTACAATAAAAGAACTAAAACTATAGAGGAATCTGTCCATGTAATTTGATAATGTTTGCTTGAAAACTTGAACAACACTCCTCCTATAGTTGGTGATATCTTTGGATGAAATATGTAGATCTGAACCAATAGAATCTAATGAAACAGAACCTCCAAACAAATGGATTGTATAATAGAACCTATAGGGAAGATGAATTACCTAAGGAATGGAAGTTTAACAAAAACACCCCATTGAAACATAATAGGAGAAATCTCTAAAGGAGTTGCAACTGAAAAAACCTTAGACCTTCTGCAATTTCACAGCCTTTGTATCTCAATAGAACCCAAAAATATAAAGGAAGCTCTTATGGACCATGACTGGATAGTTGCCATGCAAGAAGAGCTCAATCAGTTTGAGAGAAACAAAGTGTGGATTCTAGTAGTCTAAACCAGAAGACCAAACATGTCATAGGACACTAGATGGGTTTAGAAACAAATATGGATGAAATGGGGATAACTAGGAATAAAGCTAGGCTAGTGGCTACAAGGTCTACACCGAGAGGAGGGAATTGACTATGATGAAACCTATGCCCTGTAGTAGAATTAGAAGCCATGAATCCTGTTGGCTTATGCATGTATAATGGACTTTAAACTATTATCAAATGGATGTGTAAAATGCCTTTCTAATGGAGACATCCAAGAACGAGTCTTGTTAGTCAAACACCAGTATTTGAAGATCCTGTGTTTCAAACCATGTGTTAAAACTACAAAGGCCCTCTATGGTTGAAACAAGCTCCAGAGCTTGGGTATCGAAAAGCTCAGCATTTCCTCATACAAGAAAATTTTTAAGAGGAAATGTAATAAACACTTCCTATAAAAACAAAAGGAAAAGAACATTCTTTGGTCCAAAATTATGTTGATGACATAATCTTTGGATCAACAACAGTATGCTTTGCAAGAATTTGAAATACAATGAAAGATATATTTGAATGGTCCATGATGGAAGAATTAACTACTTCTTGGATTTCAATCCAAACAAAGCAAGAATGGCATTTCCTAAGTCAACCAAATATTGTATGATTTATTAGAAGTGGCTTTGATAAGTTTTAAATCCATTGATACACCTATGAGTCAAACTTGTCATTTAGATAGAGATGAGAAGGGAAAATCTATAGATATGACAATGTTTAGAGGCATGATAGGATCTTTACTATACCTTACAGCGAGTAGGCCAGACATTATGTTTAGTGTTTTCATGTGTGCTAGATATCAAGCAAATCCAAAAGAATCCCATCTAAGTGCAGTCAAAAGGATTTTTAGATATCTTATAGGAACCAAAAATCTAGGTTTGTGGTATCCTAAGGGATCTACTTGCACTCTAGTTGGTTATTCTGATTCTGATTTTGTTGGCTGCAAATTGGACAGAAAAAGTACATCTGGTACTTGCCAACTATTAGGCAACTCACTTGTATCTTGGCATAGCAAGAAACAAAATAGTGTTTCACTTTCAACAGCTGAAGCTGAATATGTAGTTGCTGGAAGCTGTTGTGCACAAATTTTATGGATGGAACAACACCTTTCTGACTTTGGTGTTGATCTAGGTACTGTGCCTATATTGTGATAATACTGTGCTATAATATTACTAAAAATCTGTCATGCATTCTAGAACCAAATATAGAGATTAGGCATCACTATTAGGGATCAATATCACAGGGTAAGATAAGCTTTGAATATGTTAATACAGCTGATCAGTTGGCTGATATTTTCACCAAAAGCCTTACCCAAGGCAGTTTCTTCTTTATTAGATGAAATTGGTAATTATAGATCACAATGAATCTGACCCCTGTGACAAAATGATTGAAACATCGATTATCTTGTGACTTAATAGAAACAGCATTACAAAAATCGTTGCATAATCATTTATGTGCCCAGTGTTGTAATTGTCAAAATTGAAACACGATAATCGATTGCATAATCGATTCTCTACATCTCAGGAGAAGTAAAAACTGGAGAATTCGTTATCCATCGATTTGGTTAATCGATTGAATTATTGGGGAAATGGTTTAAAGAATCGACTTCATAATCGATTATTTTTTTTTTTCAGAACATCCAAAGATGTTAAATTTTTCCAAACTCTACCCGGCATCGTTGGGAAATCGATTGATTCGAATTTTAAAACCATGCACTTAAAGGATCGATTTGGAAATCGATGCTGAGAATGAGCAGTTCTGAAATGATATTGGAATCGATTGGACACGATTTAGTAATTAAATAGACAATCGATATGGGATCAATGTGAAATATGACAGTTAACAAATTTTTATTTACTAGCCGTTGGAACAAATATGACTGATCGTTCACTCCTACGTTACGGTAACCTAATCGATTGAGAAATCGACGTAGCCATGCGCCAAAGGATTAACAACATTGATTGACGAATCGATGTGAACAGGAATACTTAAACCCTAAATCGTTCCCCATCCACTTTTTCATAATTTCTCAACTTTTCACAACTTTCTGATCTTTCTCTGTAAGCCTTACAATATTCTCAATATTCTCAAACATTCTAAAACATCTTGAATCTGGTAATGGCAAGAGTAAAGCAACCTCTGCAAGATCTCATCATCATCTAAAGTGAGAACCCATCACCTACACCAACTTCAAAAAGATCTCTCCCAACACTAAGAAATCATGGCAAAAGATAAGGGAAAGGGCATTGCCATTGAACAGGAGAATCAAAAAGAGGAGGCTCTCCCACTGAAAAGTTTAATGGCTGATGCTATGAGGATATAGCTCAGAATGAAGAACCCTCTCTCTTATCCTAACCCAAGAACTGCAACCTGCTAAAGGTAACAAGCTGAAGACTTTGATCTACCATCTGCTTTCCCCTCAAACGAAAAATCCATGAGGCAGAACATGGATTTGGCTTATTTTGATTCAAATGGTTTTTCATTTCAAATCAATTGTGGTTCATGGTTTGGAAGGATTTCTCTCTACTCTCTTGACATATATCCAGAGCTCATTAAGCATTCTATTCCAACTTCAGTCTCACCGCCACAGGCTTTATCTGAAGTAAAAGGAAGAAAATTTCCATGTCTTTTAAGGAATTTTCTAACTTTCAGGTTTGCCATTATATGGTGAATCTGTTGATCGAAGAACTGAAGGCAGATTCTACTATGAAGCATGGGAAAGCATGTAGACGACACATTCGTTGTTCAGGGACTGATGATTGAAGGATTCGTCGAAAAGCTATCATTCTATAGGTCAAATGAGGTCCAATATAGGATGCTCATGTACGTACTAACACAGATGTTAGTGCCTAGGTCGGAAATCACGATGTTGTCCAGAGGCTGGACATTACTCTGATGTGCGGATATATCAAAGAGCTCAAGATGGCTGGACCTGGATTGTCAAATGAACATGTCAGATTCTGCTGCATGGTAAGCAAGCTCCTCCTCTACCCACCATCATCACAAAGATTCTGAGACATTTTAAAATTTTTTGTTGTCAATGAAGATATTGCCAAAACTACTCTCACTTTGGAGATCAATTGTAAACCAAATGCAATTGAAACGAATAAACGGAATTATGGACTCGAGTCAGCCAAATGTTTGAAACCAAGCTCAGCAAATGCGGAAACAAGTGAGCCAATTGAAGCCCATTCTAAGTTTTAACTAAGCTGCTTGGAGTTCATGGTAAGGGGAATCAAGTTGCTTCCATAATGCAGAGTAGAAGCATCTCTAAGGACTCTCCAGGGATCACTCAATGCAGTTGCTCAGGATGTGGACTGCAATACAAGAAAATTAGGCCCTAGCTGTCATTTTGAGATATTGTATATATAGGTCGTCAGCAACAGAAAGTATCAAAAACCCAACCAACTTACGATAGCACTGAACCTCATGGAGAGGGACATTGCTGAGGCTAATACAGCAGTCTCTACCCCTCCGCTGAATAATGAGGAACAACCCTAGATTAGTTGACTAGGTTTTTGATTTCTTTGTTGTTTTGAAATGTTCTAGTATTGTATTGAAATGTTCTATTATAACTTTGTCATATTCTCTTCTGTTAATATCTTTTTGCTTTAAATGACAAAGGGGGAGAGTTTACTGCATTTAACTTGTTTACTGCATCATATGCATTGTTGCTCTGATACAAAGTATTGCATTATAACTTGTGTTGCTCTGATACCAAGTTCTATAAAGTTCTGAATTGCAAGTTCTGAATTGCTCTAATACCAACTGCTAAATAGCTCTGACAATGTAGTTTGTAAGAGTTAGCTCCGATTATGATAGATATGATACTGTATGTTGTAAATAGCTCTGTGTGCTAACCTGTGTGAAATAGATCCGATACTGCACTGCAAAATTAATAAAATCTTGTGTAGCAATATAGCTCTGATACTGCAATGCTAATTTGATGAATTTTGTGTTGCTGCTCTGAAACTGATTTGGTACTCTGATATTAATTCTGTTAATTGGTTTTAACAAGCTCTGATTATTCTATGACTGATTATGTTAAAGCTTTGTTAAAGGAATCATGAACTCCAAAATTCAGGGGGAGTCTTTTTAAATAATAGTAACTATTTTTTTAAGTTTTGAAATGTTAAACTCAAGATAAAATTGTATGTTTGTCATTTAATCAAAAAGGGGGAGATTGTTAGACATAAGTCCTCTTGATCATGATTTTGACATAATTAACAAACATACAATGTACATGTATCATTTGATAAATCTAACAGGGTGAACTGAGTAACATTTCAGGAAAAAACAAGCAAACACTATACACTTGGAACAAAAGCTTGGAACTCAAGGAATTAACCAAAATTGGAGGATGTGCTTGAGAAAGATGCAAATATGTATAGTGTGATTAGTGGTTATAGTAGTTATTTAGTAGACTCATCACTATGGTTTCATACTTAAGTATTTGCCAAAGTAAAAATGAAATCATAAAATAAGAAAGTAAATCAATCAACTGATAATTCAATTGATGAATCAATTGGGCAATCGATTGTCTGACTCAGAACAAAAGTTTTTACTAAGTAAATCGATTGGGAAATCGATTACTTAAAGGCTTTTAGTGAAACCTGAGTTCTGGGTTTAATCCAATCAATTGGACAATCGATTGGGACATCAATTGAGTAATCGATTTTGTGATTCACAGAACCAACCACTTACTGAATCAATCGATTGGCAAATCGATTGTGAAAAAGTTTTTCATCAGGAATGAGTTATGTGATCAACCAAATCGATTGGACAATCAATTGAATTAAGTTTCTTAAACTGCAAGTTTTGTGGCAATCGATTAGGTAATCGATTGAAAGAATGAACTGGTTAATCATTTATCAGAAACATGTTGCATAATCGCTTGGCACATCGATTTCAACCAAAATAGCTGAGCTACTG
>PGWS01031135.1:0-11573 GCA_002896235.1 Cicer reticulatum
TTGATTTTGAAATAGTTTTCGAAACTCAAAAACAACATTTTATGTATCTCGAACAAAACTCGTGCAATATGAAATTCTTTGTTTTATAAATCGCGAATTTAGATTTTAGGGTGTTTATAATTTTCTCAAAAAGTATTTGACAATCTAGACCTCTGTCACATCACCATTTTTTTGACATGTCATTAAAAAATGATATGTCCTATTTCTTATGCTTCATGGTTATTTTGAAATCTTTCCACGAAGGTGGAAATTTATCTAGTATGGAGGATACAATAATGGTTTCATCTATGTGCATCTGATGTTTTTTTGTAGTTATTAAGAATGCGTTCAATCTCATGCATTGGTCCCATTACTGATTTATTATCAACCATTCTATAATTATTGAATTAAGAAAAAGAAACGTGTTACTTGTAAAGTCTTTTTGCATGTATCTTGACTCTAATTTCTCCCATAGTTCATTTACTTAATGACTACTTTGATATATATCGAACAAGGAGTCAGACATACCATTGAGAATATGGTCGATGCATATATATCATCTTGTCACATTCTAACCTCTCTTGATTCTGTTGATATTTCCATTTCATCTCTAGTGGCCTGTGGTGTTCAACAATACACACCTTCCAATTTCATCTTTTTCTACCAACGAATAAAGTTTCATCCATTGAATTTATCAAACTTCACAAAATCAAAGTAATTTTCTTGAGTGATCAGCCATTGATTGAATGTAAAATCAAGTTCTAATGAAGTTGGAGTTTAAGGTGACAATTGCTGCAAGACTTTAACAATGAAGTTGGATGAAGATTGTATGTAGAGAATTCGAAACATGTTGTTAACACTAGTCTTTAGATTCGATTCACCCACAAACATTGGATGCAAATAGATGAGAGTGAATCCATTTCAGGGCACTTTAGAGAACATTGATACGATTTGCACTAAGACACCAAAAGTATCTTTCAATAGTATGTTACAATAAATAATGTTTCCTACGCTTCACTCATGCATTAGAAAAGGATAAGATAACTTGGAATATAGAAAATGAGTGAGAAAATTATGGATAATAATGGCAGAATTCGTGTGTCCTTTTTGCCAGCGGAATGACAAAATTTATAGAAAATTAAATTTCACACAAGGAAGAGATGCAACTTTTGGTTTCTATCATTTTAATTTTAAGCAGTTATATACATATAACATTACAATATTAACTAGAATGTTCCATCTGGTGGTAGAAATTTCATCCCTTTTTGTGCATGGTCTAGGTTCATATCCTTAAACAACTTAACAATGTCAATGAAAAACGTTTACCCATATATCTGCCTAATATTTTAGAAATATGTCACAAGAAGTAGATGTTAGAGGTCTTTAACTTGGAGATTATCTTATCATCATATAGGTAGGGTCTTGTGAGACTGGTGATGTTTAGGAACTACAGTTGAATGAGCCTTGTCGTGGAAGTCTATTGTTGAGGCTTACGACAAGATTGGTGAACCTTGGGGGTAGTCTAGTGAGCAATTCCGAGATTACTTGGATGTAGCTTTCAGATGTTGGGAACTACCATGCAACACACATTTACATCGATTGTCGCATATATGTACCTTAGATGGAGTTGAGAGGATCTATGAGGTCATGGCCAATTTGAAATTTCCCGTCCACTTGCATGGTAGCATAATATTAAGTCTCCTATAACCAAGTACTTCAGAATTAGAATGATACCAAAATGTGAAGTAGAGTATACAATCATGCATAAAATTGAATTATCTTGTGATTGTTCTATTGGGATTAATGTGTAATGAAGGTTGTAAGACCTATAATTTATTTATAGCAAGAATTAGGGCTTACTGTCTATTTGTGTCTTCTGTTGTCAATTTTTTGTTTGTTTACCGTATACATTGTCCGTTTGTTCATAAAATTTGTTGTAATTGTGCATATCTTGCAAATTGATCTACGAAAATGGTTTGAGTGTTTTGCTTGATGATAAATGACGGTGTGAATGTCTTCGCATTGTCGAAATTTCAAAAATATTTTCTTACTATCTTCTTGATGAAACTAACAACAAAGAAATATGTTGTATTAAAAATTTGATCTCAATATATTTGTTCTAAATCACGAACAAATTTTGTCTTATTAAATTTATTCAGCAAAACTGTAAAAGTTTTAATTAAGTAGAATTTAAGTTTTATAATTTTCTATTACTGAAAAAATTTTATCTGTTAAGTGAATTGCGACTCATTCAAACGAACTCGGAGACTGAGCGTGATTGAAGTGACTTAAAGTCACAAAATATCAAAGATTCTTTCTAGGAGATTAGCTTTATTTGTGTTGATGCATCATAACGTAGGTTCCTTTTCTTCTTTCTCATGATTTCTCATTCATTCTCCCATTTGGTCCTCTTTTATATTAATATAGTTTGAGGTTGTTTCTATGCATGACATGATGGAACAAGGAGCTTGAGAAGGACATGCAATGGAATTAGTGTTTTCTCTCTTCTCCCTCTTTAATCATCTACTCAACCATCTTTAAAAGTCACTGCTCTGAAAAAGTCAATTATATGGACAAATATTCATCATACAAATATTCGACTTAAACACCTTATGATTTACTCTTTAACAAAGTTAATCATTAGTTTGGTTATTCTTTGATTGAAGTAAAATCTAGAATTGACAAATACTACTTTAATGATATCCTTTTATCCTGAAAATCTTTAGCTGATATTTCTCTCGGAACAACAAGCATCACATTTTATTGACAAATATATTTTCAATTCAAGAAATTTTTTAAGACGTGGAAAGGTTAGATGAACCAATTTTGAAATTCACCCAAGTTGTCCTAATAAAGACAACTCCGTTTCCCAATAGTACAAAAAATGACAACTAGTATATGATATTATTTTCAATGGTCATAAATTAACAACTTATCCTAGTACTATAAAGATACTCCAAACCGAATGCAAATTAGTTTCGGTAACTTCGGAAAGTTACAGAATTCATTGAACTCATCACATTGCGAAATTATTCTAAATGACCTTAAATTCAAGTTCCATTCAAGAGAAAGTATGAATACTTTTATTTCTAGATTCCATTTTCATATCCTCTATTTTAGAGTACTTTGTATCACGACAAAAACCTTATTCTTTGTAAGTCCAACCATGTTCTAGCTTAAGACCTTGAAGGACTTGAGTGTACTAAGTTAGATTTTTCGAGAAGACTAAAGGTATAGTCCTGATGACAATTGTATACTCTAGTGAGATTGTAATCAAGTTGATTATATGGAAATTCTTTCGTTGAAGGACTAAACGTAGCTACTGAGTGGTGGTGAACTAGGATGAATTACTTATGTTCTCTTTTATTTATAGCCTTTTTTTTAATTATAAAGGGTAAACAAACTATTTTTTTGAAAAAGAAGAAAAATTTCCACAATTGAACCCCCTCCCCCTTATTCTTGTGTTTGTCTCACCTTCAATGGTTGGTCAATTCCACATAACATATGAGTCGATTTACATGCCTAAACATGAAAAGTTGATTTTGATGTCCATAAGTTGATTAATAAGTTTGTAAATCGATTTCACAAGTTAAAAGTTGCTTAGAAAAGGTTTTTGAAGTATTTTAAACCAAGCGAATGCATATGATCATGCTGAAAAAGCAAATGCATGCTAAACATGTAAAACCACTTATGCATGATAATTTTTTCTCCTTTATGTTTCTATCTGTTCAAGTAGCTATATAAAAGCTAGAGAATAAGAAGCAACAAAACGCACACACACATCATCTAGATTAAGTTATACCTGTACATGATAAGTTTTAGATTACTCAAACACTAAGTCTAAATTAACTAGGAGACACATTACATGTACCAATTAGGGTAGTATTATTACAATATATATAAAAATAATTAGGGGTAAGTTAGTAAGAAAAGTAACATGCAGTTGAAAAATTAAAAAAATCTTATAAAAAAGAAACAATTTTTTTTTAAAGGATCATATATATTAAAGATAGTGGTAGTATTACAATTTATTTTTAAAAGGAAAATTATACATTTAATTATGAGTTTTTATTTTGTGCAATTAAGAGAGGACAACAAAAAGATTGTTCTCTTTTTTTATATCTCATGCATTCTTCTCTTTTAAACCAACATTATGATTGTATTTTAATTCTCTACAAAAATAATTTTATACAATTTTTGGTTTCGTAACTATTAGATAAAAAATTAAAAGAGTGATGTGACACCTTCTAATTTATTTATTTAATTAAAAGAGGTGGCGTGACATCCTGCAACATAAATCCTAATTAACTCATATACATAAATATACATGATTTCAATTGACTTTGTAACAACCTAATAAAATTAAAGAAATAGTAACCATTGGTAGCATAATTTTGGAATTAAGAGCACTTCAGTTTTAGACAATAATTTAATGGTAATATTTCAACGTAAACAACTATTGAAACCACTTTATTTTAACAATCTCACAACTGCTCCTTCTATTCATACATTTCCATTAGGCCATTTTGTTGTCGCACCTATTTGTCATTCGTACACTCCAAAATATTTTTCTAAGTCGTAATTCCAATATTATCCGTGTTGAATTCATCATTGCCTCATGAGCTATGTCTCGTGCGATTTAGAGGTGTTAAATAAAGAAAGCCGCCTAAGGTAAGGTCTTTTCCCCATGCAAGGTTAGACTAGTATTAAATTAATGTTTGTAAGATATTTATATGAGTCTTGATGTCTTTAAAGAAAAATGTTGATTTTATGTTTGCTTTAAAGGATTAAACTATCATGTTTTGGTTTTTTTATGAGTAATATGTTTGCCTTCATAAATTAATTATAAAATTTCGATTTTTATTATTGTAACATGAGTAATATGCTTGTTGCCATATATTTGATGTGTAGTTGCGATTTTTGTGTTGTCTAGGTGTACCTAATTATAAAGTTATGATTTTTATTATGATCTCATGAGTAATATGTTTTTTAGGATGTTTTTTTTATTTAAAGTTTCGATTTTTGTGATATTTCATTTTAAAGTTTTAATTTTTAATTATGATAACATGATTAAGTTAATTTTTGTGATGTGTTTAGTGGTAAGCCTTGATTTGTATGCCTAAATGACTAATAATAGGAGAAAAATTCTAGTAGAAGAAATAAAGTTTATATTTGTATGTGTTGTTCGTTATTTGAGCTTTGATGTATATTAATAACTCGTCGCTAATTCAATTTTATAGTTTATAAAATGAAAGTTGTGACTCTAAAACATTTATTCACGTGTTTGTGTATTATATATTTGGGATACCAAAATTACTGACTCTTGAGCATTATTATCATATATGAGATATCATATGCATCTTTGTGGACATCTGTATGGCTGGTTTAATTTTTTCCATTGGAATGGGTGACTTCGGTTTGGACGCATGTGTGGCTGGTTATATCTGGATCATATATGTTTAGGAGCATGCATAACTTGCATACTTTTTATTGTTATTTTTATTTTGATCTAATTATTTTCTCTACGATGAGTCGCTACTTGATTTATTTAGATACATTTTACGACTTTTGATACATCTTAGGGAATTATTAAAGAATCAATTTCTTTAAATCTTGTATTACGAAAATATTTTATATTCATATTTTATGGATGTTAACGTATTATTTGGCTTAATTTTTATTGTGAGATGAAGTGACCCTTTTATACCAACATTTAGATACTAATAATTGGAGGAATGATGTTCGTTTGGTGCACGCGCGTAGGAAAATTGAACTTTTACTTAAAAATAATATTTTGTATTAATAAAAATGTGTGGTACATTGTAAAATTATTTACTCTTCATCATTAACTTTTAATAGAAATGGAAAAGTGAGATTTTATTCGCTAGTAAATTGTTGAATCGTTATTAATTTTAGTTTCTTTTGAATTTCACCTAAAAGAATTTATTTTATTTTGGAGCATAAATGAATATCGATCTAACAATTGGAAGTTAATTTTGCAGAATAAATAAATAAATATTTTAGTAAATTGAATTACGTCTTTTACAAAAAAAATATAATCAAGTCATTTTTCTAACGCATCTTCAATTTATTACATGATGAACTTCTCCTAAGAAAAAAAAATTATAGATGTCACTAAAAGAAAACAAATATTTTTAAGTAATATTTGGATAAAAAACCTGGGGCGTTACAACATCAGGCTATGTATTCAAATTCATGAGATCTCCAATAGCATAAAGTTCAAATAAGCAACCAGTCGTAATATTGTCATCATGTGACAGTTATGCAGCCTACCAAGCACTATGGTTGGAATCATTAATAACAGAATTGAAGATTGAAGTATGCAGGCCAATACCATTGATGATTGATAACATCTCAACCATAGATCTAGCAAAGAATCTTGTATCTAATGGAAGAAGCAATCACATCAAAATAAAGTTTCACTTCTTAAGATATCAAGTTGAAAGATGCAAGCTAAAACTCGTACATTGCCAAACTGAAATGCAAGTGGCTGACATCATGACCAAGGCGTTAAGGACTAATAGATTTGAGGAGTTAAGAAAAATGCTAAGTGTAGTATCACTTTGATACTTGAATTAAGGGAAAATGTTAGATTTGTTAGATTACTTGTAATTCAAGTAAGACATTAATTGTATGTGATAACTAACTAACTAACCACTCAATTAATTAGTTAGTTAGTTAGTGGACAATTAAAATGAATATGGATAAAACTATGTATAAATAACACATTTCATTCATTTAATAATTAAGTCCTACAATTCATATCCTAGTGAATTTTTGTTACTTGCACTTGAATCAACAACTTGAAAGCTAACAGTAGTGGTAATCATGGAAGAGATTTTATTGCAGTGACGATCCAGCGACGATAAAACAATAGGTCGATCTTGGATAAAATTTTGAAAAGATGGGGTTTGCGTTCAGTACAAGGGGTTTAGAGAAATCATGAGTTATTAAAGTATCACGTGTAGACGTGTAGTTTCCCTTCTTGTGTAGGTTCGTTTTGTAAAATATTAAAAGAAAAATCATGAGTTTCGTTTTGTAAAATATTAAAAGGAAAAAGCTAAAGATTAAGAGAAAGTACTAAAAGAAACTTAAGAAGGGAAGTTATTAAAGTATTGTTACCATTTTATCCTCACAAACCGTTGTTTGCAGTAACCTTTCAACCTTGTATGTAAACAAGTTATAATGTTCGTCCAATTTCGTTACAAAATCATTTGTACCTGATCTAATTAATATAAAGAATCAATCTCGTCCGTTAAATTTAATTAATGCCATATGTCAGATAAATATAAAAAATGGAGATGTCAGTTATGATAAGATCTATTATTTGTTTTTTTTATCTATCTCTCTTTAAATAGAGATGAAATAAATGGAGAGCATCTCAACTCTAAATAAAATACTTAGGACACTCATTAGTCTTTTTTAGATAATGTATTAATGGTTAAGTTTGTTGGTAGGTTGATGTGAAAAAATTAAAGCTGAAACAAAAATTGCACTACGCCAAAAATGACATTTAACAGCGCCCATTTTACAGCGCTTGCTAAACACAAGCGCTGTTGTAATTATATTTTAAAAATAACGGTCATATAACGTTTTGATTCAAAGCGCTGTAAAACAAGCGCTGTAGTAGGTCATATAACGTTTGCGCATCACGTTATAAGGCTTTTACAGCGCTTGTCAAAAAAGCGCTGTAAAAGGAAGCGCTTTCGCGTATCAGTTACAGCGCTTTTTTCACAAGCGCTGTAAAACACATGCGCTTTCATTGAATTTAACTACCTATTACAGCGCTTTTTTCACAAGCGCTGTAAAACACATACGCTTTCATTGAATTTAACTACCTATTACAACACTTTTTTCACAAGCGCTGTAAAATACATCTTTAAAATAATTATATACGTTGGAAACCCTCATATCCTCTACATCTTTCAAATAATTATATACGTTGGGAACCCTAATATCTCTACGTACATGCGCCATCTACGTTGGTCTAAGGTATTTTTTTACACATGATCTGTTATATTTTTGTTTACATATAATTAAATCTACTAAAAATTGTTATATATAATATACTATATATATATAAATCTCTTTTTACACATGACTGTTATGTTTTTGAAATTGTCAAAAACGCATACCACATGATCTGTTCTGTTTTGAAATTGTTTAGTTGAAATGATATTGGTTTCTTTTTGAAACTTGTTGATATGTTTTGAAGCTATTATTTTTGTTACTGCATTATATAGGTGGTATAATATGGATAGGAAAATGGATTCAGCCAATCGATTGTCCAAAAGAGTATGAAATTGAGTGAAGGAGTTTGTTGAGTTTGCAGTGAAGAATGCAAAAGATCCAAATAGAGTAGTTGTCCTTGTTTAAAAATGTTGTTTGAAAAACATGTTAGAGAAGATGAATTAGAAGGACATCTAGTATGTAATGGAATTTGATCAAAGCTACACATGTTGGATAAGACAATGGTGAGAAAAAAAAAAGGAAACATTAATTTTGAGAATAGGTTCGACATATGCTTTCAACTGACTTCGATACAGATACATATGAGCCGGACCGAGTTGATGAGATTGCAAAAGCAGTGAAGAAGATCTTCGAGATTGTCCTAAAATGTTTGAAAGTTTGTTGAGTATGCAAGAAAGAATTATATAATGGTTGTACTAAATTCACAAGACTGTCAGCGATATTAAGTTGTACAACTTAAAAGCGAGTAATGGATGGTCCTGATAAAAGCTTTACAGAATTATTAACACTCATAAAAGATATGTTGCCAGAGATAATGAACTTCCAGTCGAACCTACGAGCTAAACGGATTTTGTGTTCTATTGGAATGAGTTACGAAAGGATTCATGCGTGTCCTAACGATTGCATTTTATTTCGAAACGAATATGAACTACTTAAGCGTGTCCGAAATGCAATGTCTCTCGATATAAGAAGAAAGAATCTACTCTCAGCAAAAGTCGTGTGTATTTTCCTATAATACCAAGATTTAGGCGCATGTACGCAGTGAAAGAGATTAAAACACTTGACATGGCATGCAGATGAAAGAATTAGAGATGGAATGTTTCGACACCTGCAGATCCCACAATGGGCAAAAATTGATCACGAGTATCCTGAATCGGGATAGAGTCAAGAAATCTAAGACTTGCACTTTCTACTGATGGAATGAATCCACATGGTCTTCAAAGCATCTCACATAGCACGTGACCTGTGATTTGGTAATATAAACTACCTCCATGGTTATGTATGAAGCGTAAGTTTATGATGTTGTCTCTGTTAATTTCTGGACCCAAACAACCGGGAATGATATCGACGTATACTTGACTCCTTTAATTGAAGATTTAAAAATTCTGTGTGAGACAGGTGTGGAAGTTTATGATGGGTATAGGAAAGAGTGTTTAAATTGAGGGCTACGTTGTTCGGCACAATAATGATTTTCCAGCATATGGTAATTTATCAGGATATAGCATTAAAGGTCAGTGTCATGTCCTATATGTGAAGAGAGTACAAATTGGATGCGGTTGAAACATTGTAAGAAGAATGTGTTCTTGGACATCGTAGATTTTTACCTTATAAGTCATCAGTATCGTGGGTGGAGAAATGCATTCAATGGAAAATCAGAGGAAGGTAAAGCTCTTTTAGCAAGACTGATAATCAAATACTTGAAAAAGTACAAGGTTTGACCAATAAATTTGGCAACCTTTTGCGGAGAGCGGTGAAAACTGGGTGGAAGAAAAAGTCAATTTTTTTGAATTGCCATATTGAAAGGTCATTGTATGTAGACATTCCTCGATGTGAGCATATGAAAAAAATGTATTTGAAAGCTGTATTGGTACGTTACTCAATGTTCCAAGAAAGTCAAAGATGGCGTCAATGCAAGATTGGACTTGGTCGATATGGGAATAAAAATGAACTGGCTCCAGAAAGAAAGAAATCGCACAATACTCTACCTCCAGCCGCTCATACTCTATCTAGAAAGGAAAAAATTGTTTTATGTAAATTTCTACACGAAGTTAAAGTTCCAGCAGGATACTCTTCGAACATTAAAAATTTGGTTTGTATGAAAGACCTCAAGTTAAAAGGTTTGAAGACCCATGATTGTCATATTATAATGGAGCATTTGCTACCAATAGGTATACATTCCATTTTACCTGAAAAAGTTCGACTAGCCTTAACTAGATTATGTTTCTTCTTCAGGGAAATTTGTAGTAAAGTGATCGACCCTTAGAAATTACCGACATTGCAGAGGGAAATTGTTGTTACTTTGTGTGAGCTTGAAATGTATTTCCCACCATCGTTTTTTGATATAATGGTTCACCTTACTGTTCATATGGTTAAGGAGACACAACTTTGTGGGCCAGCTTATATGAGATGGATGTATCCGATAGAACGATATATGAAAATATTAAAAGGGTACGTAAAAAGTAGAAGTCGACCAGAAGGTTGTATTGCTGAACGATACATTGTTGAAGAGGCTGTTGAATTTTGTACTGAATATCTGTCCAATGTTGAAATCCATAGGGCTTCCCATGTCTTCGTCATTCGGGAGACTATCGTTCGAAAGGGAATAATTGGAAGGAGACTACTGACATATATCAAGGACAGAATGGGAGCTAGGCACAATTGTAATGTTCTTGCACAATGATGAGTGAGGTCAACCGTATTGTTACAATACACATTGATCAGTTATCTCGTTTTGAACAATGATAGGAATCAAAATTGGATAACTCGAGAGCACAATCGAAGTTTTGTAACATGGTTAAAAAATCACATTTAAGTCCAAATTGATATAGACCCCGGATCAATTTCAAATAGAATTGAGGTGGCTAGCAAATGGTCCGAGCTTACATGTCTTTTCTTAACATGGTATGTTATTAACGGCCTACACATTTTATACCAAAGAACCAGATGATCGACCACTATGCAAAATAGTAGGAGTCACTCTCGTAGCGAGCGATGCAATGTCTCAAGTGCAAAAGACAAAAACCCAATATATGCAAATCTATCATATTTTGGGGTTATCGAGCGCATATGGGAGTTAGACTACACAATATTTCGTGTTCCCATATTTGGTTGCAAGTGGGTCGATAATAATAATGGCGTTCGGATTGATGAGTCAGGATTCTTGCTTGTCGATTTTAATAGGGTGGGATACAAAAACGAGCCTTTTATTTTAGCGTCGCAAGCTCAACAAGTGTTTTATGTCACTGATCCTTCTAATGATAAATGGTCTGTTGTCCTATCGACCAATAAAATAAGTGATGATAACAATAATGATGAAGATGTTGGTAATGATATTTTATTTGCAACATCACAACAACCACATGAAATTGATTCAACTGATGATGGTTTATATCTTAGAGATGATCATGATGAGGGAATTTGGATTAATCCATCGTTTCGTATTGTAAATGGACAAACAAATGTGAATGTCACCAGGAAAAGAAGAAGGGCATCTTAATGTATAAGTTTAATTGTTTTATATAAGCTATGCATGTAATATGAACTTTGTTATTGTAAATATGCATGTAATCTAAATTGAGTGTTTTATACTAAGTTCTGATTAA
>PGWS01031136.1:0-14471 GCA_002896235.1 Cicer reticulatum
AATTCAAAGAGCTGGTGGAGAAGGACAGAATCTACATGTTCCTATTGGGACTAAACAAGGACCTTGATGAAGTCCGTGGAAGGATCCTTGGAACCAAACCTCTTCCCAAAATTCGGGAAGCCTTTTCAGAAGTAAGGAGAGAAGAGAGCAGGAGGAAACTCATGTTGGGAAATGCCACCTCAACACCTCCCACCGAGAGCTCAGCAATGGCTGCAAGAGGAAACCAAATTCGGCCATTTCAAAAGAAAAATCGTCCCTGGTGTGATCACTGCAAGAAACCAGGCCATACACAAGAAATATGTTGGGTTATACATGGAAAACCCCCAGAAGCCAAGCAATTCAAAAGCAGGGACAGCAGAGGCAACGCAATTTTTAACCACCAAGAAGCTGAGGTAAAATCTACTTCATTTCCATTTAACAAGGAACAAATGGAGGCTTTACAAAAAATCTTCAAACAAACCATGCTCTCTACAGAAAAAGGTGGTACGGCTGTAGTGGCTCAAGAAGGTAAGTCTCACATGCTCTAAAATACTAGATGGAAAACAAATCATGATTGACTCAGAGGCTCAGAATCACATGACGGAATAATCGCTGTTAACTAGTTATTTTCCTTATCCATTTTAAACTGCACTGTCACCGAATAGCATGATGGCACACATTCTAAGGTTCTTATTGGTACAGATCAATTATTTTGTCAACCTAAATTAATTAGAAATATGGTCTAATATGGTGCCAAAACTTGATTGCAGACTTGCTGTCCATTAGCAAAATCACCAAGAGAGAAATTCGTTACTAAATTTTCTCCTAACTTGTGTGATTTCATATTTGGAATCATATGGGAAGACGATTGGCAGTGCTACAAGAGTTTGTGCTGGACTCTACCTACTTCAAGCTGAAGAATTAGAAAGAGGACTCAAGAACCAGTCATATGCAGCAGCTAGTGTTCCAAGTAGTGACAATCCTGTAATGTTATGGCCCACTATCGATTTAGGTCACCCAAATTTCATGTATCTGGAAAAATTATTCCTCTTTATTCATAAAAAATCAGAAGCATTTTCAGTGTGAAATTGTCAATTGTCCAAAACATAGCACGTTAGCAATACCCACCCCAACCCTATAAGCGCATCCAACCTTCGCCCTAATTCATAGTGATCTATGGGGACCATCACGCATTAGAATGTTACATGGATCTAATGGTTTGCACGTTCATGACATCACACTCGTGTTACCTGGAACGTATTTTTAATGAAGAGAAATCAGAAGTAGAAAGGATATCTTGGAGAGTTTCCACAACATGGTGCAAACTCAATTTCACAACAAGATCCATATGCTTAGAACTAGACAATGGTGTGTGAGTACTACAATTCGATTCTAAGTTAACTTACCTAACAAAAAGATTAGGCTTCGTTCACCAAAGCTCGTTGGTGGTACACTCCACAACAAAACGTGAGTATTGCGGAAAGAAAGAATAGACATATTTTTGAAGTAACTAGATCAATCATGTTAGCCACAAATGTCCCGAACCAGTTTTGGGGGGAAGCTGTCCTTTCGGCAACACACCTTATAAATAGAATGCCTTCCCGGATCCTTAACCTCAAGACCCCCCTCTCCACACTCCAAATCTTCTTCCCAACCAGCAAAATACTCACCTCCATTCCCTTAAAGATTTTTGGATGCTCATCCTTCGTCCACAACCACAACCCACACCGTAGTAAACTTGACCCCAAATCTATCAAGTGCATTTTTCTTGGTTACTCACCTCACCAAAAAGGGTACAGATGTTACTCACCCATCACCAAAAAATTCTACCACACCATGGATGTAACCTTCTTTGAGAACCAACCATACTACCCCAAAGTTGGCATTCAGGGGGAGCAAGTACACACATATCCAATTGAAACTTTAGAATACCAACCTTGGATGTTTGAACAAACAGAAACTGCCCCTATCCCAGCTGAAAGGACAGCAGAACCTGAACCGGTTGTTGTAACAGAAACTGAAGCAGTGGCCGAGGCAGAAAATGGAAAAAACACAATGAAATTGGAACAACCCACAACATAATCAAACAGAACTACGAAAGCAGTGCCGAGGAGAAAATGGAAAAAACAATGAAATTGAAACAAAGCGCCAACATAATCAAGGTACACACGAAGAAGTTGGAAAACTTATGAAAGAAGAAGGAGGAAGGAAGTAGAGCCTAGCACAGCTCCACCGCAAAGCCATGAGTACTCACCAGATTCCAGGAAAATGAAATCCTACAGGTAACGTTGTCCCAAACTCAAACTCCTTGTGAATCTTGACACTGTCTGATATTTGATATTCCTATTGCTAGTAAGAAAAGGGTGAGAACTTCACTCAACACCCTATATGAGAATTGTGTTTCCTATGGAAAATTATCACAAAAACTACAGATCATTTGTACAGCCGTTCGACAACATAGATATCCAAGGAATGTTCAAGAAGCTCTACAGAAACCTGAATGTGGCAGCAGCTGTAACTGAAGAAGTCCAAGCTACTGGGATAAAAAAATGGCACATGGAAATCACCACAATACCTGAAGGGAAGAAACCAGTGGCGATGCAATGGATCTTTTCGGTTAAACACAATGACTGGATGGAGTATAAACAGTTCAAGCCCGATTATTGCAAGCAGGGATCTTACACATCATATGGAGTGGACTTATGAAGAGACCTTTGCCCTGTGGCAAAACTCAACCTCAGTCCGGGTCCTATTATCATTGGCAAGCAAATCTAGATGGCCCTACACCAATTAGATAAAAAGAATGCCTTCCAAACGGTGAGCTAGAAGAGGAGGTGTATATGCAAATACCTCCCGGGCTGATATCACATGACAACCTAACATTGGTATGCAAACTCCATATAATCCCTCTATGGCTTTGAAACAATCTCCAAGAGCATGGTATTGATAGACTAACAAGAGTGTCAGGAAAGATGGCTTTGTCTCCCAATGCCAAACAGACCACACTATGTTTGTTAAGCATCTCCGGATGGAAGAATAGCCTTATTTATTGTCTATGTTGAATGATATTGTATTACAAGGAATGATCATGATCTAAATCAGCCACCTCAAGAGTATCTCTTAACCGAAAATTTGAAGTCAAAGATTTGGCCCAAACTCAGTACTTTCTAGGAATGGATAAATGCTCGGACCAAGGATGGTATTTGTATTCTCAAAAGAAATACACTTTGGATTTACTCAAAGAAACAGGGATGCTTGGATGCAAGTTGCCAATACTCCGGTAGAACCATGAAACAAAGTAAGAAGTAAGTTGTACCTGTCTGATAAGGATTAAGATACCAAAGCTTAGTTGGAAACTAATCTATCTAACTCACACTAGACCAGAATTGGTTTTGCATGTGAGCCTTGGCTAGTCGCTAAATGTGCCAACCCAACTGAGACTCACATGAAGGCTCTAAATAAGAATCCTTCAAATACTAAAGGGTACACTCTGTCCGCGGGCTCTATTTCCAGAAGAGCCACAACCAGGAAATTGAAGTTTATACCGACTCAGATTGGGCCAGGTGAGTTCATTCTGACAGGAAATCCACCCACAGCTATTGCACCTTTGTAGGGGAAACTTGGTCAAATAGGAGAAGTAAGAAACAATCTGTGGTCGCTAGAAGTAGTGCAGAAGCTGAATTCAGAGCTATGCACAAGGAATTTGTGAAGGGATTGGTCTCAAACGAATGTTGGATGAGATCAAATTTCCTACTAACTACACTATGAGAATACTTGTGTGACAACAAGGCAGCTATAAGGTATTGCAAAAAACCCGGTTCACCATGATGAAACAAAGCATGTGGAAATAGACAAAACACTCATTAAGGAGAAAATTGATCATGAGATCATAAGTGTTAACCACATTCATCAAACAGACAAACAGCAGACATCTAACAAAGGCATCTTTCAAGGCACACATACGAAACTATCAGGTCCAATCCTTGTATGATAGATATCTACCACCCAGACTTGAGGGGAGTGTTGAAGATTGGCGCTAATTAAGGAGAATCAACATAAAATAATAAGATTTTGTTTTGTACAGTTTTTGACAGCTGTAATGGTCCATTAAATATAGATATAGTATTAGCTAATTACCTAGCCTTTCTATCTTATTAAGAATTAAGCAATGTAATGAGGGATTACTTCCCTAATCTTAGCTAGATTAGCCTCAGCTTAATCTCCTGTCTGTATAAATTCTGCTTTGTATTGATTGTAAGATACAGAAAATAAAATAAGAAAGTTCGCGAAAGGTGCTTACAGTGTCGTGCAGCAACGCTGAGAAGTTGCACCAAACTGTGGGGAAAGGCGATACTTTCCTGTTGTGCATTTCAAAGAGAAGAAATGGAAATCAGCCCACCCGTACACTATCCCGACTTCATAAAATGGGTTTGATGTTTGAACTTGAGCTGGCGTAGAAAGTTTACTAGCTCGACCCAGCGTGCCCAAAGTAGGAAGAAGTAATGGCTTTTTAGAGATGCAAGTCTCGAGAGAAGCCCAACCAGCAAATCACAGATCAAAAAACTACAAATACAACAAGAACTAAGAGTGTTCCACTTGAGTGAGTGCTGTAACCATGAAAAAACCAAGACAAGAAAGAGGAATCGTTATGAACCAGAAACCGACGAGTAATGAATCAGAGGACAAAAGGTGTAACTTAACCGAGCGGCAGGCTGCCAATGGTAGACACTCAAATAACTACTATAACAACTCCTTTACAACTATTACTACACATGGTTCTATTATAACATCAGCAACTTCGTAATTTATACAAAATATAAATAGGAAACAAATATTGCGAATTAAAGTGCCCAATCTGCAAGGGAAGCCCTGAAGCAGAGTTGTTCCATAGTCAGGCAGAATTGGGTTGATGTTCTTTATCTCCAGCCACCATGAAATGCAGGTTGGAGTTTTTGGTTTTCTTGGTTTTGGACATTGGTGAGAACCTATCTGACATAATGGCTGTGCGGATCAACGTGGCTGGAGTCTTTAAAGTTCAAAGAACTTTTGGGAGTCAGCAGCAGTCCCAAAGCTTTACCCAACTCTTCATCTTGTAGTTTAAACTTTTCGGGATGTATTTTTGGCACCAAAGCCCCAATTAGGAATATTTACAATTGGAGGAGTAAGGAAGAGTCCAAGGGATCAACTGGGATTGTCTTTAGTTTGTCCTTGTTAGTTGTGTGTTGTCCTTGTAATTTTAGAGTAGTTTATTTGGTAGGCTGTATTGCTGTAATAATTAGAGGCAGAGAGAAAATAGATGGATGCAGTTAGCAAATTAATAATAATATCCATCCTAACTTGGAAAGAAAACTGGAAAAAATTGGTATTTTGTAACATAGCTCTACTTCCTCTGCCTCTCTATGACTTTCAACTTAGAATACAAGCCAATTCAAAATATAAACCAAAATCTTTAGCAACTTAGCAATTCCAATCTTGACAAGTGAAGAAACTAGCCATTTGAAATTTCACTCTAGGAGAATTTAACAAGATACATAGAAAAACCTAACAACAAGGAGAGAGCAGAACGCGGCAGAGAAGGTATGGTGAAGGTTGCTGTTACTACTCTGTAACCAGTGGAGAGAGCAGAAGCGAACAGACGAATTGTTGAAACTATGTCGAAGTGTGCGGGAGAGAAGCAGCAGACGCGGTTGTGGGCACAAAGGAGGAGAAGGCTCAAGGAAGGTGGCGCGGCAACGGCACTAATAAAACTACTCTAAGTAGATACTTTAGGGTTTAAGTTAGGTGGAAATAAAAATAGAAATTGTGATGAGTGTGGTCGGTTTTTGAGTTTGGTTGATTTTTTAACTTGAACAAATACACAATGGGTATTTAATTGAACACATACTACTTTCTTATAAATATAGTTGCATGATGCATTTACACTGAACTTCATGTGTTTTTGGAATTTACTTCTTAATGGTTCCATAATGCAGATGACAAATAGATTAATTACATCTTAAAAATTTTGCAATAAATCTTACTGTATTGATCAATGTTCAATGTACAGGAAGTCAATTTTTCAGAGGAACAAATTCAATCCTCAGATTCTCTTTCCGAGATTAGCCAAGGAATTGGGAGGGCTGCCTTCGATCAGAAACATACACACCTGAAGTTATGGGATACATTGACCGGTTCCAACCAGATTTTACTGCACCTTCTGGAGAATCACTTAGACAAGTCGAATTCCGGATGATTCGCTTTTAAACGATACTGTCTGGGGTTAATGAAAATTGGATTAGTCCCTCGCCACTATCAAAATGACAGCCAGACATTTTCTCAGCACAATTCCCAGCTATGACCAAACTCAATTCAATGACCAAGATGGACCACCTTCTCTCCATTCAAACAATGGATCCTCAACAGACATCGACCTGCGTTCTCGAGGAAAAAACTGGTAAAGCAGTTAAATGTGACAACCACGGAGATGAGATCGAAGACGAAGTGCTTTCTAGCAACATAACCACCAAAGTTCACTGCATAATTCTAGTTTCACAGCTTTTCACCATCTGTTTCTTGTATAGGACTATTTACTCATTCTGTGCCAATCAAGTGTCTCCTTACTGGTCTTCTTGGATGTAGCTCTCAGATGTCACATAAATTCTGCATAGAAGACTCTTCAGTGACTGTGTTGCAGCATTCTCTGAGATCTGGTTGGCAGATATAAAAAGCTGAATGATACAGCTCATCTTAAGGGCTTCCTAGTTAAAGCTGTACACAGCCACCATCTTAATTTTTGGCATTGCTTTGGATTATAAATTCTCTTTTGGTTGTTGATAATCACCAGTTCTCCAGATTTTTCACCTTTGTTTGATTGTAACCTTTATTTTATTTCTGCAGTTTCTCGATTCCAAAAGAGGAATGGTGCAGTAGTTGGATTGTTGTATCATTGTTTTTGGGTTTAAAGTATTACTAAAGTTGTTGCTGACTATACATCTACTTGCCGGTGTATTCCATGTACTTTCAAAGGATATAATTGTTTTGGAATTCAATAGCATTGCTAATATACATGACATTTAAATTTTGTTAACATTTTACAGACTTTACACTTCATATTCAATAAGAATTAACTGTACAGCTGTAATTGTAACTTGACCAGGTGTCAATACTCAAGCCAAAGAGTGGGAATAGTAGTTTGTATCTGTTAGGCCTCTTATACCTCTTATAATTAAATATTATAAGAGGATAGAATTTTAAGTGGTAGTTGAATTTGTATCAGTTATTTTTTTTATGTAAGCAGTTTATTGTGTCAGTTTAGGTTGTAAGTTAGTGCAACAACTGCTTTAGAGTAGTTATGGAGCAAATAAAAGTAGGAAATTAAGAAAAGGAAAGGCAGGAAATTACTAAGTGGTTATTGGAAAAGGAGAGGTCATGCTCTCAAATTATTGGATGGGTATTCTTGTAACACGTCTACCAATTATGTCATTGCAGAATTTTAAACTCGCATTCTGTTTAAATCAAAAAAGAATTAAGCTTCCCCATTTCAATTATTTACTTACAAGTTCTAACATTGGTATCAAAGCAACAAAAATCCAGGAGAAATTCATGGTATTTACGCACAATATGGAAGCACATATGAAAGTTGTGGAATGAGGGTTTATGGGGAATGATTGGCGAGGAACATGTTATGGTCTGTGTAGATTGTGGAGCTTCACATAATTTCATTTAAGCCAATGTGAAGGAACATAATTTGCAAATGTTTGTAACCTACATATACACGGTGGAAGTAGGAGATGGGAGAAAACTTGATTGTGAAGGAGCATATCCTCAACTATAATTGGTGATGCAAGGACTCAAAGTGCAACAAGATTTATATGTCTTTGATCTTGGAGGAGTGGATGTAGTGTTGGGGATGGAATGGTTGGCTGGCTTGGGAGAAATTAAAGCCAATTTCCTTGAGTTGACACTTAGAATTCCTATTGAAAATGGTTATCACACTTTTAAAGGGGACCCCAATTTAACTAGAGTTGTAGCATCTCTAAAGTCCCTTTTGAAAGCGTTAAGTGATCAAGGCCAAGTGATTCTTAGTGGAATACCCTCAACCTACAAGTTCGAAATTGAAATACATAGAGAATGAGAAACAACTATTTAGAAGAACATGTGATGTTTTCCAAGAACTCAAGGGATTACTTGTACAGAAGGCAAGACCATGCTCTTATTTTGAAAGAAGGTGCCAATATCCTAATATATGGCCCTACATGTACCCTCACTATCAAAAAGTGAAATAGAAAGATTATAGATGATCATATGAATTTTGGTTAATTAGACCAATCTGAGGTCTCTATTCTAAACCAAACATTAGTTGAAATAAAAGATGCGGGGGTACTTTTGTGGGATACAGGTGAATAAGATAACCAATACCAGATAAGTCTATATCCTATTATATTGACGACTACTTGATGAATTTGGAGGCGTATGAAGTTTCTCAAAACTGGACCTGAAATCTGGTGGTATCATCAAATAGGATGCACGAAGCGGACATCACAAAACAACTTTTTAGAACTCATAAGGCATTATGAGTTTATTGTCATGCCTTTTGGGATTTACGAAGTCACATTCTACTTTTCAATCCCTTATGAATGAGTGTAAGATCGTACTTGAGAAGTTTGTGTTGGTTTCTTCTATGACATCTTGATTATAGTACAATAAACTAGGGGCACCAAAGGCATTTAAGGGTTGTCCTAGCTTTGTCGAAAAGAGAATCAGTTATTGCCGACAAGAAAAAATGCAGCTTGGGGCAGACTAATTAGAGTATTTGGTCATAATCATCTATCAGGTGAGTTGCAGCAGATCCGAAGAAGATTGAAGCTATGTAAGTTGGCCAACACCCAAGGAACATCAATGCCTTAAGAGGATTTTGGGATGACAGGGTATTAAAGAAGATTTGTTAGAGATTAAGGCAAGATAGCTGAACCCTTGACCCAACTTTTGAAGAAAGACAACTTCCAATGAAATAGTGAAGCTAAGCTGCATTGAAACAACTCAAAGAGAGGTGGCATAATTACCAACATCAATGTGCTAGTTTTTTCAAAAACTTACCATAGAAATTAATCCATCTCACACAGGGCTGGGTGCATTTATTGCAAGAAGGGAGATCAATCTTTCTAGCCCAAACATAGCTAATAGTGTTTATGAAAGAAAGTTGATTGCTATTGTGATGGTTGTTCAAAAGTGGAGACATGCCAAGTAGGAAGGCATTTCATCGATCAATCACATATAAGAAAAACCTAAAATTTCTAACAGAACAACGAGTAATGGGTTGAAGAATATTTCAGGTGGACTTCAAAACTCATGGATGACTGAATCCATTATAGGTCGGGTAAAGAAAATGGTTGGGCTTAATACACTTTCTAGAAGATGATATTTGCAGCTTAGTCTTCAGTTTACTTTGAAAAGGGAAGAAGGATCATAAACTTATCGAGATCCTAAGTTACAAAAATTGATACATGATCTAATCCAATATTCCTGATGCTCATCTAGGCATACATTTCAAAATAAAAAAACTCTATAAGGGGAGATTGAGGTGCTACCAAAAGATCTTCAAGGAATTTCATTTTGCTACAAGAATTTCACAACTCAGCAGTGGAGGGACACTCTATCTTTTTCAAAATCTATAAAAGAATTTCTGAGGTTGTTATGGAGAGCATGAGGCAAGATATCCAGTAACATGTGGCAATTGCAAGGTGTGTCAACTGAACAAAAGTATCAAGCTTTGTCTCCTATAGACCTTCTTCAACCACTACCCATACCCCAATCAGTTTAAGACTAATAATATCATGGATTTCATCGAAGGATACATAAGGTTCATGTAAAAATGCCTCTCGCAGGGGTGGACATATTGACTAAATATGTTCACTTCATAGCACTTAGCCATCCTTCACTGCAAAAGATGTTCATGAAATATTTCCGTTCAGAGGATAGTAATGTTACATGGATTCTGCTCTACTATGTGCTTGACAAATATAAGATTTTCTGAAGCCATTTTTGGTCGGAGTTGTTCTAAATGGCAAGTACGAAACTCAAATTTTAGCTTATGCTTTAATCATCACCTTAAACAGATGCGCACAAAACAAAATGTCGATAGGTGTTGGAAAACATACTTGTGATGCCTCACATGCATTAAGACCAAACAATGGGCAAAGTGGCTAAGTTGGGCTAAATTTTGGTTAACACCAATTATCACAACTCTCTTAAAATTAAACCCTTTAAAGCTCTATAAGGGCGAAGACTCACCGTACTCTTTAAAGGGACTACTATTCCTTTGGCTGTTGAAGAGTTACATCATGACACAAGATATGGACCAAATGTTGCATGATCTAAAAATCAATTTGTTCACAACTTGAGATTAGAATGATAAAGTACGCTAATAAGTCCATACATCTTATTTTTCATTAGTAGTTGGAGATTGGTGTTTACATGAAATTACAACCCTAAAAGATTGCGGTCCTTGGCTTAAAGAGAATAAGAAATTAAGTCCTCCTTTATATAGACCATATCGAATTTCAAAGTAGATTGGCGCAGTTGCATTTGAGTGAGCACTTCCACCAGAGAGTAAGATACATCCAATGTTTCATGTGTCCCTACTTAAGAAAGTCATCTCTTCTTTAGCTACCCCTCAACTTTTGCCACCTATGCTCTCAGAGGAACTAGAATTGCAAGTAACTCCAGCTGTTGTACAAGATGTCCGCAACACTCCCAATGGCGCAACATAAGTTTTTATTCAGTGGAAGGACCTACCAGATTTTGAAGCAACATGGGAACCTGTTAAGACCATTATGGAGCAATTTCATTCTTTTCATCTTGAGGACAAGGTGACTCTTTTGGGAGGGAGTATTGTTAGGCCTCTTATAACTAAATATTGTAAGAGGAGGATCAAGAGTTAGAACTTTAAGTACAAATTATTTTTGTATGTAAACAATTTATTGTGTTAGTTTAGGTTGTAAGTCAATGTAGTAACTACTTATATGGAGCAAATAAAAGAAGAAATCAGAAAAACGAAAGGCAAAAATACTGATGGTTATTGGAAGGAAGATGTCAAGTTCTCAAATTCTTGAGTGGATATTCTTGTAACAGTCTATCAATTTATGCTGTAGAATTGTAAACTCGCCATCTGTTTAATTCAATAAGATTTCATGTTTCCCAATTTCAATTATGTATTTACCAGTTCCTAACAAGTCTTGATAGAAGAACTAGAGGCGTAGGTGTGGTCGGCATGGTAGTGGAGTATCTGTTAAGGACTGCAACGCTAAAGTAAGAATCTATCAAATAGTTTGCAGAATGGAAAAGTTACATGAAATGGTACTTATTTGGTATTTTATGTTGTAGTTCACATAGGCTCTTTTGACGGAAAATGCAGTTAGTTTGTCAAATTTGCGAGTCAACTCGTAGTCTCAGCTAACTTATGAACCCACCTTCATTAAATGAGTTGTACAAATTGTCTCTAAATTAAAAAACCCTAACAACATATTGAGCTTCACCTTCCTTGTATTATAAGTGTAGCTACCCAATATTTCTTTGTTGACTCCTTTCGGTTGTTTAATTACACCAAAGCCGAACATGATTTATGTGTGGTTTTTCTTCCCAAGGGGTTGTATGGATACACAAGGGCTTTTTTCTTCTTATAAAAATAATGTTTTAACTGTAAGCTTTTGTCCTCTTATATCACCCAATTTGTTAAATTAGCATCCTAATTAAATCATAAGTTTTGGCCCCCTCTCTATAATTTTGCTAACTAGAAAATGCTGATTGTGTGATATATTTTAAAAGACATGAACATATGATACATAATGTTGAATGATTAAGACTTATGGAAATGTTGTAAAAAATCTCTAAAACTTCAATTTCAACATTTTAAATGATATATTTTTGTAATTTTATTACATAACATATAAATAGTTAATGCATCTATATGATTCTACATCTTGATCGTATATCACGGTATTTAAAATACGTCAAATAAATATTTTTTAAATATAAAATATTTAGGGAGTGACCAAATCTTATGGATTTTAAAATGTATGGACCAATTCTAAAATTTGGTGAAAATAGAGGGAAAGTTTAAAGCTGCAACAAACTTTAAAAATTATCCTTTTAGCATAACAATTTCAAATAGTATATCTTGATTAAATCGTTAACCATATTATCAATAACAAGTTAACACCTTAAAGGATTATAAGAATACTTATTGGAGCGTGCTTTTAACATATTTCACATTAATTTAGAATTCTAAATTTGTAACTCTATAATGTCGACGCAGCATAAACAAAATGTGGTGCTAACCACAAGGGAGAAAGAGCTTGGAATGCCTTTTATTGGACCTAAAGAAGCTTGTGTCTACGATATGTCAGATGGGTCAGCTTAATCCAATGTGCGAGTGCAAGTCTCCTTATATTAGACTTAATATTTTATATATGTTGATCGACTAACCTAATCCTTGTACGTTGAATGAATCAACTTATAATATTGTATGAGTCGAATTATCAAGTTTAGGGTTGCAATTCTTGACTTCTGAATCACTTATGAATCGATTCACACCTGTGTGACTCGACATATACGAGTTTTTTAAAAATTCATTTTTGTTCAAAAGTTAGATATTTCAATAGCCTAAAGAAGTCTTGTGTCGACATATGTCAGATGGGTCAGTCTAACCTTCTATTGTGATTGAAATCTTTTTATATTAGTCTTATAGTTTTGATGAGTGGTCAAAATTAGGTTTAGTATATATGGTTGTGTGTGCCTTTGTTGACCCTCTAACTCTTAATTTCCATTAAAAGGTCTAGAATAGTGTTTTCAAAATAGGTGCATGATAGGAATATGTTGAAAGTCATGCATTTCATTGAAAGCCATCTCTATGTGATTTCTAAAAGATGTATTGATTTGAGGTTACATGAATCGACTTTATATGGCTCGATCTTCATTCGAATTTTTGTGCCAGTCATTCGATTCACCTAATATGTAAATCAGCTTACTAAACTCATTGTAAGTGGAATGTGTAAGACCCATAATTTTAAAGTATACTTTATGTATTTTAGTGTATTTTGGTATTGAACTCGGAGGCTTTTTAGCCAAAGCTATTAATATTTTGGAGTTATATGACCAAAAAGATATTTTGATGCCGATTAGAATTACTCGTCGATGAATACATTAAATTAACTGCGGTCAATCTTTTACGAAGAATTTAATGCCTTATGGGTGTGAAATGGTATTTAACAAATTCTAATATTTTGAGATATTTGTTAAAAGTAATTAATATATATATCTATATGTATATATTTGTTTGGAGAGAAAAGAAAAGGAAGTAGAAAAGAAAGAAGGAAAAAGAAAGAAGAGAAAAGCAAAGGAAAGAAAGAAAACATTTCCATCTTCTTCCTCTCCCTACCTTGCGTGAACCTCCCTCCCTTCTCCTCCATTTTCGTTTTTCTTTGATTCCTTTAAGTTCAAGAATTGAAACCCAAGGCTAGTGGGTGAGAAAGATCAAGTTCTCAACTCCATCCCTCTTCCCGGATTCAAAAACGGAGTTATGGATTTCAAAAACCGTCAAACACAAAACCTCCCCGTTTCATCTAGATCTAAGCTTCGTTTCACGAAGAGATAGAAGGGAATTTGCTCACTACCACGCTATAGTGCTAGGGAACCAACTGTTGGAAGCGACGATTTGCGAGCAAGATTCACCGGATTTACTCGCAGTACCGTAATCGAACGTAAAAGCTAAGTGAAGGTAAGGGCTCCTTCCAAACTTCTAGTTTGCATTTAGGGACTTATCTGTGGTTGTGTGGAAAGTTTTGGTAGGGTTGAAGTGTTGATTTGGGGGAAAATGAATCAAGGGCTTTATGGTAAAATCTTAGAGTAGGTTTTGGTTATTATTGATGAATGTTTCCGTGGAAAATAATTTAAACTCATTTTATGTATGACGTTTTGAGTAAATGAAACTTGTTGTGTTTGAGTGGTGGATTGCGTTGATTTGTGTTCCGTCGTATTTGACGTGTCTTAATTAATACTGATATAATTCGGTGTGCGTATGGTTGGATCTGTGGAAAATGAATAATGTTTTTGGTATGAGTTGTGGGATTGGATCTGATAATGGGTTGAGTTGTTGTGGGTGGAATTAGAAACATTAGAGTTAAACGAGACTAAGAATGAGGAATCTTAAGTCTACGTTTACATGTGGCGTGAACCATTCAGGTTAAAACGACAGTATAAATTGGGGAATCTTTAATATCTCGGTTTACTTAATATTTGTTTTGAAAAAATCGTTTAAGTTAAAAGAGTATTAAGAATGGGGAATCTCTTAATATTTCTGTTTGCTTAATGTTTGTGGTGAAAATCGTTTAAGTTATATGAGTATTAAAAATGGGGAATCTTTTAATATCTGCATTTGCTTAACGATTGTGGTAGATGGAGTCTGTGTATGCTCATGCATTTCATTTTGGTAAATCGTGCTGACCCGTGATAGGCGG
>PGWS01031147.1:0-55553 GCA_002896235.1 Cicer reticulatum
TGAAAAAGCACTGTAAAGGCTTAAAAAAAGCGCTGTAAAATCCGTTTTTTCGCGTAGTGATTTTGTACATAAGATTATATGTTATCATCTTCGTATGTATTAACACACAAATTAAAGTCATGATTCAGTTTTCTATACATCTCACCTCCCTTATTAGCTTTTAATTTTGGGTTGAGATTTTAAATTGGATTGGATATATCATTGGGCCACTTTAAGTTTTTGAGTTTGGTTGTGTTCGAAAAAAAATTAAAAAATAAAATAAACAAATTAAAGTCACAAAAATAAAACAACTTTTTTATTTTGGTTAAAAAAGCCAACCCGCCCACACTCGATGATACATTTTTTTTCCCCGTTAATAACTTTGATCTCAATAATATTCCAATAATATTATGGTATGGATTATTTTTCACATAAAACAGAAAATGATGTGTCACTAGGAATGACAATATAATCAGCACCCGTGGATACTCAGTTGAACTCGTTTGATTTGGATGGAGAAAATCCACTTTAATTGGGTGCAAATACTAATTTTTCACGAAATTAAAATTTGAGAGTGGAGACGAGTTTGGAGTGGTGATATTCACTATGCACCCGAACTCACCCCGCAAGTAATATTATTGCAATTTTTAATTTCATATACATATACGTATTGATATATACTAATATTTTAAATATTAAAAATATAATATTATCTCTATAGAAATATTTTTTAATTTTATTATTGTCTAATAATAATTATTTATTATATTAATTATAATTATAAATTTTTAAATTTATAATTTTATTATATATAAAATGAGAATGATATCTAAATTTTATACCTGATATTGAACGAGGATAGATAAATGTTTTCTCTATTTAGTTGGGTACAGGGTGGATGAAGCAAAATTTCACTCTATTGGAGGAGCAAAATCTGTCTCCACTCTGCTTCCATGTCATGCCTATGTGTAACTATTTATCATGTATGTTTTCAATTCAATTTCTTTTAAAAAAATTAATACATTTTACGGTTTTTTAAACTGATTTTTATAGTATTATTTTTGTTATAACTTTTTTTTAAAAAATAAAAAATATAATAGTTAGTTTAAATAATTATCCTTAAAATATTATTTTAATATTTTCATCTATTTTTACAATTTTTTGAATAGTAAATTTCCAAAAAAATAAAAATAAAAAAAAAATTATTTTAAGAAGCTATTCATAAAACTTATTTTTTTGAGATATATATATATATTGTATATATATATTATATAATATATATATATATAATTTAAATAAACTTTATCATGTAAATTTTTTTAATACAAATATTTAAGTTATTAAATACTAAATTACTTTTTTTAATCGATAAAAAATTAATACAAAATTATTTTATTATTTTTTTAAATAATTTTATAAAGAAGCTGTGTTAATCTAACTTTAATTTGTTTGACACTAAATTGCATATATGATATGATTCACAAAAAGAAACTTGCATCATATTTATTTTACATAAGATTAAATTGATATGATTTTAATATGTTCCGTAAATTTCAACTCAAACGGTAGCTATAATGACATTTAATATTTGGAGGAGCAAATTTAAATGTGTGATGCCCATTTTTTATGTTTGGGACCAAACAAAACAAACTCAACTTATATTGATTCTATTATTTATTTTATATCACGCTAAATTGGTTACTCGCAAATCAAACCAAGCCAACACATTTTTCAGTAATTTTGGATCTATTCGAATTTTGTAAAAAAAATATTAAAAAAAATCAATAAAACCAAAACCAACTACATTAAATTAGTGTAAGTAATTCGGTTAGTAAGTTAAATTCATGGTGAATGATATTTCATTTTCAAACTCAAAAATTAATTTAACAATTAATTCACTAAAATGTATCTATAGAAAATATTTCATTTATTTTGATTAATTTTTCTCTTAAAAAACCCCAAATCAAACTGACTTATTAAAACTCCTATAGTCGGATATTTTTGTTTTCAATTAATTATTTTAAATTGATTTAATAATTACTTAATATTAAAATTTTTGATAGCAGTGGCAAGTGAAATCACATAACTGAAAAAGTTGAAGTAGTTAAGAGTTCTTGTAAGTGTATAAAATATTTCATTTTAGTTGAAAACAACCCAAAAGTAGCGTGAAAGGCAAGTGAGTCAAATCGGTAAGCAAATGTTGCAATTAGTCGTATAGTAATTGATTAATTATATGAGTTAAATTGAGTAATTGTTCGATGTCTCACAATAAATAATAACTCTAATTTACCTTATATATATATATATATATATATATATATAATGTATTATACTATATATATATATATATATATATATATATATATTTCCTTATTTTAAAAAGTAATATATTTTATAAGGAGTCTAGATTAAAAAAGAAATACAAATCAAAGAGTATTTGTTATTCGTTTCTATTTATATGCGTCCCAAGATTCTGTTGAGAGATTATATGCAACTATAAATCTAATTATATCTAAATAATTTAATAAATCGACATGTCATATATCTTAAAAACATATGTAATGATATTTATAAAAGATTTGACTATATAATATCTACAATATAGTATATAAAAAAGCATACCTTGCATGGGCAGAGCTATGTTGAGTGTGCTCCATGGGCTTGAGCCCCTACTGGCTTTTTTGTAACTTTTAATCACACTACAAAGCACATAGAGACTAAGTCAATACTCAATATTACTAAATCACAATATTTAGTATCTTTTGTTTGCAATTTATTACCTTTATATTGTGTTATGCCTATCTGAAACGTGAGACTTGAAATACAGCATTGTCACATCGATTACTACATCAACTTTTACTAGAGCTATCGACTTAAAATTCTTTATGATTAACCATTACTATAATTTATAATATATATATATATATATATATATATATATATATATATATATATTATATATTATTAACTATTAATAAAATTTAAAATTTAATTACATTGCATAAATCACTTTAAGAAAATACTTTTATCTATTTAATAATTATAAGACAATTAATAAAAATATATTACAATTCAATGGAATATAAATTTAAACGTTGAATCCATTATTAACCTACAAAAGTCCCTCTCACATTTACCAGAGCAAGTTAATCCCATTGATCATAGTTTTTATTTCACAAAACCAAATAGTACTTATTTTACTCATCCCAATTTTTATAATTAATTATTAAATTAATTCGAACGTCCAAACCTTAGAAAATTCTTTTAAACTAACATTTTATAAAGGTATGAACAATTTAAACCATACTACAATATCAAAGTAAATTTCGCATGGTAAAGATAATGGAAAATATTTGATACATTGAAATGCTAGTTGAAACTTACACACCCCTTTTCTTTGCACATATTGTGTGTGAAATTGGTTCCTAAACTCTTAAATTGAAGCTCCTCTATCCAAGATTAAATATCCCTTTTCTGTCATATTAAAAGATTAAAAGATGAACTAACTTTACATAAAGAATTAATTGAATACTAATTAATATCATTTCTCCATATGAAGAGATACAAATGAAAATAACTCTTAAAATAACATACATACATATTCTTCAATTATTACAAAGTGCATATGAAATTTCCCTCCTATTTATTCATTTTATCCTTAAACAAAATAATATATATTAATTAAATTACAATAGCAATTACACAAGTGAATAAAATCCCCAATTGAAAACCAACAATCACACCTTGATTTTAGTTATGCAGCTAGAATGAGTGTCAAAGGAAGTTATGTTAAAAAACATATCACAAGAGAGATAAACCGTAGCCTTCAACTTGAAAACCTTAATCATATGAACTTTCCCATGAAGTGTTGCATTTGCCGTCAAATTGAAAGACCCATCTTCGATATCCGACAAAAAATCAGTGTCGGATATCAAATTTTGGGTCATAAGACCCGCAATAGCGGCACATTAGTGGTACTACGCGCTGGAAGGAACTCTGTTTTTATAGGAACATTTGCTACAAGAGTTTGTGATAATTAAGAAAACCGGTTTGTTTTTTGTCTTGAAGCCTCCATAATTTGGATTCACAATTGTAATAATTAAGCCTAAAGGTACAATAGTGACATTGGGTTGGAAAAATTGAAGATCCTTAAGTCCAATTGGGTAGAGACTAACATCTGGGTTCTTGGGTTTAAAGATTGTTAGAGATAATGATATAATCACGGTGGCAACAATGATTAAGAAAATGAAAGAAACAAATAAGCAGATTTGAGGCTTCTATTGGTCATGGATTTTGGTTTTGGGTAGCCCATGATTAACAAAAGGTTGGTTTGTTTGTTGAAAAATCAAATTCAATGATGATGGACACAAGAAAATTTGTGATTCTCTTTCCTTGTAATTTGTGTGGACAAAAATATAAATGTGATTTAGTGAGTTTTTAAAACTATATATATTTGGGGAATTGGTGGGCAAAAATCAAAATCAGATGTTGGATGTAGCCTAAAACTTTGGTTACTTGATTTCCAAAATAAGGGACCAAATCATTACACCAAATGAATGTCGTAGTCCATGCATATAGTCAAGAATTTTAAAAAATTAATTAATTCATCCTTTTTTTTCCCTATGGTTACTTTGTGATTTTAATCATTTGGAAAAAAAATTAGATGTAGTCACTCTAATTCAAGAAAAGGGATATTTGCACATATTGTGTGTTGTCATTTCATTTAACCAAGTGGGATTTTAGTGTTAGTTTGTTATATTAAACTTTAATGAGCGGTTCTCATGTAAAAAGATGAAAATAAAAAATAAAATATAATTAATGAGATCAAGAGATCAAAAGTAAAAAAAGTATTAATTAAATTGTTAAAAAAAAATTAAGTTATATATGTTTTTAATTTTTATAAAAAATTTCTTCGACTTTTAGTTTCTACAATTTTTTATGTCAAATAGTGTTAGTCATTGTTTTTAAGTCAATTCATGTGTATCTTTTAATTTTTATAGGATTTTTACATAAATATTTAGAATATTATAAAATACCTCTAGGTCAAAAATTTAAAATTTTTGTAATAAGAGATGAATTAAAATGTCTTTTTTATGGACAAAAGCTCAAAAAACTAAAACAACAAAAATCTAGACATAGAGTAACACATAAAGTATATCATCAAAATTTGATAATATTATGATAAAATTTTAATTTTTAAAAGATTAAAATTATTAAGGAAAAATATTATAAAAACTAAAAATTAAAAAATTTTATAAAGTCTAAAAATAAAATTTTAAAATTTAATAGAGACTAAAAATAATATTTTAACCTTAATTAAATAAACCAAATCAAACATATACTTAAACCCGATTAATAAAATGAGCAGAGATCAAGCTTTACATTATTGTGGCTCATGAATAGCTCGTGTGTCTATTTTATATAGTGGCTCTAGGCAAATTCTAATACGAAGGATGTCCTTCATGATTAATAATTAAAATAGGTTTAAAATTTCAACTGACATGTCTAAGAGGGTAGTCATATTAAATTGTCATAAATTAAGTAATACCCTTATCTTTAAAGATGATGATAATCATGATTATTATTATTTATAAAAATATCATTGATAATCGTTATTATTTTCAATAATTTTAAGTATTAGTCGTGGTAAACAACTTATAAAAGTAGTCCACCATTGAATTTACTAGTGATTCTAACATTACTTTGAAAATATTAATAGATAATAGTTATCCACTACTCTACCTATTGCATAAAAATGATATTGTATCCTATCCACATATGTTAAATTAATATTTAGCGGGTTTTTAAATATCTACTTATATTAACAAATATATATCTATCAATATCATCTAATATTAAATAAATAAAAACAATAATCTATAAAACTATTATTTTTTGTTTTACTAATTTTTATCCTCTTTTAAAAGCACAAAAAATATTAATATATTATCACATAAATAAAATATATCACAAACTTCTATCATAAAGAAAACATAAATACATTAATACATAAACAAAAACTCATGACAACATATCAATTTCATTAATTTACAAACAGGTAGGGATATCTGCACGTAAGAATATCATTACATCTGATCCATCTCCATATTACTTAATTAGTATGTCGTCAAAATATTTGTTTATTTGAGGAAAAATAAAGGGTTGACTGACAAGAGAGAACATATTTACAGCTGAAATCTTTGTACCTTTTAGGGTTTGAAACCACCCAAGGCCGCCACGGCGCCGACATCATCGTTCACCAAGCATAGCATTATGCCTCCGCGTGTTAATCTTCCAGATCACATTCAATCTAGTTCCAATTCGATCTCGTTTTCAATATTGAGTCATATGCGTTTCCTGATTGCGTTAATTGTATTTTCATACCATTTGGTTGTTTGTCTGTGTTCGGAGTTATCTAATACGAGTTTGGGTTTTGATTTTTGTTTGGTTCTGGTCAATGGCGACAGCGTCGCTTCCAAACCATATATGTCGCGTTAATGACTGCTATACATAAACCACTCCCATGGTTTGTTCTTGTTGACTCAACTTCAGTAATATTAGTAACAATACCTTTGAAGTCTAGCTCAACTTCGATAATCTTATTAATTCTTGTCATTTATCTTTCACATCTATAAAGTCTAGCTTAACTGAAAAATGTTGATCTTATTAGATTGAATATCATGTCTCAGTTTTGAACCTAAGACCTCACAGTTGTGAACGAGTTTCTTTATCATTTCATTTGTAGACCAACAAATATATGTCCACTATAATATCGTTTAAAAAATATCAATTTAATTCAATAATAGACTTGTACTTTAGAAAATGCTTTATGTATGCTTTCAAACATATGTATGCTTTCATTGAAATGTAGGATATTATTAAAGTTTTCTATATATTCATCTGGTCCTTGTTAAAGTTTGATGCTTAACTTTACAATTATTCAAGATTAAACTTCATCAATTCATGATAATAATCTTATCACAATTTGAATCGGTTATTGTGAAAAGGACACATTTTTTATTTATAAAAAATAAAAGACAAAAATAAAATTAAAAAATGATAAAAATCAAAAATCAAAATAAATACTTGACAAAAGATAAACAAAAAAATATATTTAAGTCTTAATATTATATGCATCACTTCCAAATTATTATTCTTTTATTTGCTTTTATGATAAATAAAATGCACCAATGAATAATAAGGCAAATTTTTGTAAAATCGTAATTCTTTTTCTTTAATTAATATCTTTTTCGTAATTTATGTGTAATTGTCATTGAGATAGTTATGTTGCGATCGAGGAAGTAATATTTATATATTTAGGGCTTGCTTGTGTTCGGTGTTTATAAAAATGATATAAAAAAATTCATATATATATATTATATATATATATTTTATTACTTTTTGAAAAGATTTTTTTTGAAGTATTGCACTTTTTTTGTTAAAACTTTATTTGGAAAAAATTCAATCTGTTATCTAATCACTTTTCTCTCCTTACCAAATCTCTCTAAAATAGAGAGAACAAAATGAAATTTATAATGAATTTTATGTGTAATTGTCATTGAGATAGTTATGTTGCGATCGAGGAAATAATATTTATATATTTAGGGCTTGCTTGTTTCGGTGTTTATAAAAATGATTAAAAAAATTCATATATATATATTTTATTACTTTTGAAAAGATTTTTTTTTGAAGTATTGCACTTTTTTTGTTAAAACTTTATTTGGAAAAAATTCAATCTGTTATCTAATCACTCTCTCTCCTTACCAAATCTCTCTAAAATAGAGAGGGAACAAAATGAAATTTATAATGAATTTTAGAGTTCGGAAAATTTAAACCTCCTTCAATCTCTTTCATTGCTCTCTATTTTTTTTCTTTTCTTTTTTAATTTTTTTTTGGATTTAGATTGAAAGTTAATATCATAAAGATCATATATTTCAAATTTTACACATATCTAAAATTATTTATGCAATTGAAATATATTAATATTAATGTCTTATATATTTTTAGTAAACACTATTAATCTTCATGAATTTTAATAACATATAAAATTATTTTAAATTTATGTAAAATTTAATAATATAAATTTCAGATTTAACGATAGAAAACAGAGGATCTAAATTCGAGATATTGTGCTCTCGACTTTCCTTCGCTTTTAAAACTAAACAAAACACTAACAATTTTATTTAAAATATTACATCCTCTTCCCCATCAATCCTAATCAAACACATATTAATTATTTAGAATTCCAAAAGAAAGCATTATCTCCGAGAAAAAAAAAATGTACTGTAGTTTTTTGGTAGCTTCTAGTTAAATTAAATGCAAGATGGAAAGGAGAGATTAATAATCATAATTGATGTCTCTTCCTCAATAGAAAGACCTGTGGAATGGGTAAGATGGGGCAATTAAAAAAGCACCAAATATGTGAATGTTCATATTTATTGCCATTGGCAAATTTGGCATCCTGTCAACTTCTATCTATCTTCAACTTCATGGGATGCTCTTTGCCTCTTCATCACATCCACACATCAACACATCTTTTTGCTATTATGTTACGCAAGCTCATTAAAACAAAACTGGATCGCTTGGTTGAACCGAAAACCAAATATATATCTTGTCAAAATGAAATTGCACCATATGTGATCAAAGCAAAAAAATTAAGTTATCAAAGAGAACCTTCTTTCTACAATTTTAAATAGCTGACCGGTATTAATATTTATGATTGAATATGATAGAACTAGATCACGAATTGGAGTGCTCCAATTCTTTTTACAAGTTGTAACCAGAGTCGTATTGAGTTTAGAATTGACCGTATTGAATTTAGAATTGACAGTTAATCATTTAAAGGCTCCTGGGTGTATTAGGATTCCTAGGGTTATAATACTTAGTGTTTAAGATAGTTGACTTGGTCAACAAGTCACTAAGATGTGTCTTGACCGACATAATTCGTTCAACGAATTTGATATGACCTAGTAGAACTCTGAGAGATTTTCTCAACAAATTCGATATGACCTAGTAGAACTCAGAGATTTTCTCAACGAATTCAAATTTGTGTGCACCCTTCTTGAATGTTACACTACTCTTATAATTTAGATTTAAATGTTACACTACCCATATTTTCCTCTTAATATAGTAGAAGTAGTAAAAAAGTTGAAAAACTTTTGGGCATATGGTTGAAGCCTTGTTAGAAAGTCATAATTTAGATTGATTATAATTAATTTACGGTATAAAACTTTGTATAAAAATAATGTATGAATATGAAACTCATTGATTTATGATGATGTGGATATTAGTATCGCATTGATTCTTATGCATAGTAGACTTTCATCTTTAGAGCATCACCAATTGAAGTTTTTCAACATAAAGTTCATCGGTGTATCCCTCTAAAAGTTGAAATATTACAATGTTAAAACTTGAGAGTGAGTTTACATTTAAATTAATAATTTAAGTTGAAAGAAAAACAAATGTAAATAAAAACAGTAAAAGTGACATTGACTCAAAAATTATAAAAGTGACATTAACTAAGAAGGATTATGGATAAGAGTGTTGTTTTTGATAGATTCCTAAATACATGAGTTTGTCAGTGGCAGTGTGCAGGGGAAAGAAAACAAATCTGAACTCTGCTGAACTTACAAACAAATATGTTGATTGTGTTATCCAATTCTTTATGTTTGTTCATTTTTTCGACTTTTTACCGAGTCAACTTTCAATAATATACTATCGAATCCTAAATTCTGGTAATATATTTGAGATTGGTGAGAAAACACGAGGACATATGAGCAACCTTCAAAAAATTTCCACTACACTACTTTTATTGTAAAGATCTGTGAAATTTAAGTTTGATCTGGACCATAGTCTTAATTAAATTAGCAAGAGTTTGGGGTGAAGCTTATTTAGAGCACATGTCACGGCTTTTATAGAAGGTGGTCCAAAATCAGTTGCAATTGTAGTTGAATTATTTGGTTAAAGTTTGAAGGTACATATTGGTTTAGATAATTTTACACCAATTGATTTAACCATCCTACTTGAATACAATGAAAATAGAAGCTAAACAAGAGTTTTGAGATTTTTTCATAGATAGAATTTGAAGATTAAACTCGATTAACTCAATTTCTCAAAAGTCTTTAGTAACTGAAATAAAATAATTAATTAAGGTATTCTTAAATTTGAGTTTTGAATGTGTGATGAACTATCCCTATAGTATCTTAATGTATATTTAAATTTAAGTTTAGAATGTTTGGTGGAGTATCATGTAGTATCTTAACGACTTAAACTTAAAACAAATATCAAATTAGTAAATTTGTTTTTTAAGTATTTTACTACATCCACCTCTATATATAAATTTTATTAATCAATGTAAAGTCTAGTTCAACTAGTAAAAATGTCAAAATTAGTAAATTGGATGACCCATTTCGAATTCGAAATTAGAACTATTTTTTCAATTATTAGAAAGAGAGAAGTAGTTGATCCTTTAACCTTTTATATTTAATTAGGGTAATTTTGTGAAAAATCTAACTAATGTTTCTTGTAATTTGAAGATAGTTTAATCTTTTGAAGTTTTAATATTTGTATCTTATTAGTGCATCGTTCTGTGATGACTTTGCATTTTGTTGAACCTCAGTCTCTTTTTGTTCTCTCTTCTCTCTTCATTACTTCTTAGAGTTCTTATTATTAATACAATATATTATCAATAAAACATCAATTATTTTATTTTGCTAATATACTATTATTTACTGAACCTCAACTCATAGAATGCATTAACAATATCCTTAAGATAATTGTAATATTCTCTCCTTTTTTGCAAGATCTAAAAAGTATTCCCTCTTTTACAATCAATTATAAGCAAAAGTATTTATTTTTTAGATTTATAGTGGATGATAGTTACGTGCTTTTAATTTTTTTTTTCATATAAAGAGAATGTACAATTACTAACATACATAATGTATTATTATGATCATCTCATAATATAAGGAATTATAAAAATATCTATTTATTTAAACAATGTTATTAAATATTAATAGATTGATTGATTTTTATTTGTATTTTAGATCAATAAAATATATATTTTTCTGTATAATTGAGTTAAATGAAAGTACGATTCAATAGTTTTCAAAATACATTGAGTGAAATTTTATTATTTGTTTTTAGATACTACAATTCATTTGTCTCAAAATATAATTAAAAATTAATAAAAAGTTCAATATATATAACTTTAAAATGTAGATCATGATATATTTATTTATTTTAATTTATATTTTGAGATGGAGTAATATAATATTCATTACTAATTAGTGAATGAAATTTATTCAGCAGTGAAGTGTCTTGCGTATTTCAATGACTTGGCATTTGCATTTTGCATCGAATGACTTGGCAATTGGTACCACAAGCTCACGGGTTGGATGGAAGTTTCCGTTGGGGGACCAAAATAAATAGCATTTGATTGGGGAACAGATCATGGAGTATAGGTTTGTACTCTTTTGGAGGCAATGAAAATTATTATATTAAATTAAATAGATTAAATAGAAGGTTGTGGGCCAAAATATTTAAGAATCAAGGACTTAGCTTTGTTGGGTAATGTTTTCCTCGTGTCTTGTAATGCCACATTTGAAAAGGTTTGTACAAATCCAATAATCTTTTTTTAATGCATGAACTATGATATGATTCGATATGATTGTCTTGCTTTACTAAAGCTTTTATGAAAAATAGGAAGAAATCATTTTTATATATTTTTTTATTATATATGTCATATGCCTTTTGTTAAAGATATTTTTAAATAAATTATATTATTTTATCTCTTAGTTATAATATTTTAAATGAAAAATTAGTATGAATAATTTAATTTAAAATATCATTTAAAATATTTCATCTATTTGTTACAACTCTCACCAAAAGAGACAGTGGCTGAAGAGTTAACACTTGAAGGAGAGGGCTGCCCGAGGATCATGTCAAAATGCATTTCATCAGTGACAATAAACACCCGAGGTAGTACTATTATCTTGATACCCATAGGTGTATGTGCACTGTTTAACAGGAGGAAGGCATCGAACATCCACACCTTGAACCCCGAAAGGGCATAGACCGTCCGAGCAATAAATCATCGCAGCCGTGGATGAATCTATCGTGTCAAAGAAATTGAATTTAAACTGCAGAGTACACAACACAACAGGCAACAAATATTTAAGCTTCAAATAAAAATATTGGTTCCCAAGGCAACAAAACAAGTACCACATCATAAGTAGTACTACAATTAAGTATGCATAGTAAAAAAGAAATGACGAAAATTGAAACTCCTTACCCCAACTCCATTAGATCGAGGGCAATTATCACAATGATTGCAACTAACCCAGAGAAGGTTGCTTCCAGTATCAATCAGCACAGTATATTCCCTTGGTGGAGATCCGAGCTTGACTGTTGTTGTGTACATACTGAACAAAAAAAAAAAAAGCCATCAGATTTTTTTGAATGCAATTAAACTATTCTGGCCAAAACAACACTTCAATGCAATTAAACTCAGATTTTTTTGAATAAATTGAATATGTAATATTATTATCAACATCTAAAATAAATAAATAAAATTCATTTCCCTATCTAACTATACAACACAGCATAAGAGAAAGAAAAAAAGTTTATGGGAGAGATCATTGGCTCTACCCAAACATGGAGTTGCCTTGGACGGGGAAACTGACAGCGCCATGCAATATTTTTGAGTTGCGAGCTTTGTCATGAGCTCTCAACGTCTCCATCTCAACACGATGGTTGAGCGGCACGACCCGGTTTAAAGGGAGGTAATCGGTACACATCATGGGTACAACAAGGATGGCCAAACAGCATGCAAAAAAGAATTGGTTAATGTAGAAATGCATTTTCGTTTTTAAGGTTAGAGAGTAGAAAAAGAGTGGTGGTAGAATTGGAGTGAAAATTGAAATAGAATAGAGTAGAGCAAGAGAGAATGATAATGTGAATGATTATTAAGATTAACAATGGAGCTATTTATACTACTCAATGTGAATGAATTAAGATAAAATAAAGAAATGAACAATGTAAATGTAAATAATGCAGTAGTGCTTACACTAATTGACCCATTTGCAGCTCATCATGTCACTTGCAGCTCATCATAGCACTTGCAGCTCGTGTAAGTTTGCTCTTCAAACTTCAATTTAACTAAAAAACAGAATGATGACAGTTTTTAGATATGAATCAAATTAAGAAAAAAAAGATGAAAATAATGATAAACATTATGTGTAAAGAGATAAAGAAAGATGTTGAGTATCAATAATAAACAACACTATGTATAATGGTTACATCTTTACATATCAGAAAAACTTGTTGTGTATTTGAAAATGGAAAACGCATTTCAAAAGGGGGGTTAAGATAGATAGACAAAAATGTAAAATGCAACTCACTGAAAGTAGATTCCATGTGCTTGTGCGAGTGGGGTGATGTGGCTCACCTCTGTTACGTAATGGGAGATGCTCCGGCACGCCAGGCCGTTAGGTTCGCCGCCGAGAGCCAGGCCGTTAGGGTTTAGATGCTGAGGAAACTCGAAATAAGAAAACACGGGTCGGGTTATAACACACGGGGCGGTCATCAGTGCCCAGTCCTGAAGCCCAAGAATTTCAAGTTTCTGCCATGCATACAGCAACCTATTGTTAGGCCCACTATTATTAATAACCCAATATGAATTAATTAAAGAAGAGGAGTACATGTGAGAGAAAAAGAGGAATATACAAGGTAATACAAGTTAATCAAAATTAAATAGGAATTCACAAAGAGAGAAAAATTGAATCGCACATTGAACTAATAATGTACTCGTTGATTCAAGGTTAAAAAAGAATGTGAATGGACAAATTTAATTTTAATATATAGTTTTAATTTACCAAAAGCACTAATACACACTAAAATATATAAATTCATTTTATTTTGGATTGTGTCCTCGTTTTTACCCAAAAAAAAATTTATATTTAATGTAATATTTAATTATAATTTTGGTCTTTATATTTCAACAGGAAATTGATTTTTTTATTTTAAAAGTCGATAATTTTAATCATTTTTTAGATTTTTAAATTAAAAAAAAAAACGACGATTTGACATATTTTAAATGATGTGGCATACGATTTTATTTTACAGAATCATTTAGATTTATTAATTGAACGAGCGGTGTAAATTTATTTTATATTGTTGTTTTACGTAGGTATTTAATTTTACTAAAAAAATTGAATTTTGACTAATAAAATTGAACCTTAATTCACTTAGTGATCTGTTGTTGTACAAATATATCTTTTCTTTAGTTTACTCAATTACTTGTGAAAGTTTTAGCTTATTTTGACTTATTTAGTTAATTGTTTAAAATGCTGGATTTTAGTATGTCAATTAAAAATTAACTATCAACGATACAATTGTTTACTACATACAATCAACAAATTATATTTTACAAATAATTATTTCACTTTTCATCATAGTTGTGTGCTACTTGCTACAGACGGTTAAGGTGTATTGAAATGTTTTTATTATCAATTCAGCTTTGGTTTTGTAATCCCTCAAGAATTATAGCACTTGTTGTTGTACAGTTTTGTTGGTTCATTAATACAATTTGCTGTGTTTTTTGGTACACAGAGAGAGCAAGAGCCCAACATTTTGCTGTTTTAAAGACCCTTTTCATCATTTTTTAAGAAGTTGTTAATGATTCTAAAAGCATTGATTTTGTCATTCAATGATTTATAGATGGTTTATGAGAAAAAAAATTTAAAATAAAAATTATTTTGTGTTTATTTATCATAACAATAATTATTATTTAAAGACAAACAATTATACAAAATGATTTTTATGAAAAATTAATTTAAATCATTTTTTATTAGAATCAATTTTTAGATTATTTTTAAGTATCAGATCCTTTTCTTTTCAAAAATTGTAACAAATAAATAAAAATCATTTTAAAAAATTATTAGAATCAATTTTTAGAGTTGTTTTTAAAAATAAGGTGTAACACAATATATATGTATTATTTAAACTTCAAAAATGAAATGGAACATACCAAATAAAGAAAGAATTGGATTTCATACCCACACATCTTAACTTCTATCCCACATTTTAGCATATTTGTATAAACTTTCAAAAATATCAATGTGGAAAATATAAAAAATTTAAACAACTCATCGAAAATTTTGACATATTTGAAAATTTTGTTTTTTGAAATTTCTGTTTGTAAATTTGTTTTAATCAATTTTACTACATATCAAAAATTTTGAATTTTCGAACTATTCGGTATGAGAAATTTTTTCTCAAATTTTTACAAACATGAAATTTTGTTTTGAAATTTATGAAACAAATTTTCTCAATTTTTTATATATCAGAAATTTCAATGAATTTTTTTTTCTCAATTTGTTCTACATACAAATTTCGTTTTTTAAATTTAATTGGAAAAATTTTTTGCAATTTTTTTTTTGTATAACAATAATTTCATTAAATGTGAAATTTTTTGCAAATTTTTACATACCAAAATTTCTGTGTCAACGGATTTTATACAGAAAATTTCATATTTGTGTTGGATAAAAGATTAGTTCAAAAACTTTCAACGAAGAGAGATAAAATTGATAAGAAATAAAGGTCAAAGTGTCGAGGTATGAAATCTAATTTTCCAAACAAAAATGCAAATAGGTGAGTTCCAACATACAAATAAAACTTAACGAGCTCTTAATCCTAAATGGGTCTGGCCCAGCTGAAGAAAAGATTTGGGGTGACTGCTATTTTACCCCTATTACTTATAGGCAAAATTTTTGAAATTATTAATATTTCGACAATTTCAAGTTTTCGAATTAAAAAAAAAAAATTTAAAAAAATTGTATTTCAAAATTTGTAATTTATCCAAATTTTTGAATTTTTTTTTATTTTTTTAAAATGGAAAAACTGCATTTAAGATATTTTATATTTATACAAAGTTTCAATTTTTTTTAAGCTTTTGAAAAATTTACATTTTTAAAAATTTCATTTTCATCTAGAGTTTTAATATTTATTTAATTTTTAGAAATATTGTATTTCAAAAATTTCATATTCATCAAAAATTTTGAATTTTATTTTAAACTTTTAGAAAATTACATTTTGAAAGTTAACATTCATCTATATTTTTAAATTTTTTTAATTTTTTGAAAAAACTACTAATCCAAAATTTAAATTTTCTTTTAAAACTTTAAAAAAAATTATTTTAAAAAATTTTACATTTATTCAAGTTCTTCTTAATTTTTCAAAAATTTTGACTATCGAAAAAAGGAGATGAGTGATAGTTTTTTTCAAAAGAATATTCTCCCTTCACTGATGAGACTCGCTCGTTACAATTAGTCACCTGCTAAAAATTCCATTGAGAGAGAGGATTTGTTTGTCAACAATTTTTATCGAGGATTTTAAAATAATAAAAAACATAACAGAAAATAACAAGAGTCACACTACGATCTTTCTACACTTTCCCATACAACTGATGTTCCAAATGTTTGATTTTTTCCATGAAAAACTGGATTGTTAGAAACAGCTATTGCAGCTTGTTATCAACAAATATAGTAGCCTTAAAACAATGTTAAATATCAAATTAAAGTTATAGCGTAAAAAGTCTCAAAATAAATTCATTAATATTAAATATTTGCAAAATTTCTGTAGAGTATAGTAATAAATAAAAAGTTTATAAAATTTAAGAAACATATTATAATTTACTCTGCATTTTGTACATAAGATTATATGTTATCATCTTCATATGTATTAACACACAAATTAAAGTCATGATTCAGTTTTCTATACATCTCACCTCCTTATTAGCTTTTAATTTTGGTTGAGATTTTAAATTGGATTGGATATATCATTGGGCCACTTTAAGTTTTTGAGTTTGGTTGTGTTCGGAAAAAAAAATTAAAAATAAAATAAACAAATTAAAGTCACAAAAAAAAAAAATAACTTTTTTATTTTGGTTAAAAAGCCAACCCGCCCCACACTCGATGATACATTTTACGGTTTTTTAAACTGATTTTATAGTATTATTTTTGTTATAACTTTTTTTTTAAAAATAAAAATATAAAAGTTAGTTTAAATAATTTATCTTAAAATATCATTTTAAATATCTCATCTATTTTCTATAATTTTTTTGATAGTAAAATTTCCAAAAAAAAAAAAAAAAAAATTATTTTAAGAAGCTATTCATAACCTTATTTTTGAGATATATATATATATATATATAATATATATATACTATATATATATATATATATATATATATAATATTTAAAATAACTTTTATCATGTAAATTTTTTTTTAATAATACAAATATTTAAGTTATTAAATACTAAAAATTACTTTTTTTTTAATCGATAAAAAAATTATTCAAAATTATTTTATTATTTTAAATAATTTTTACAAAAGAAGCTGTATTAATCTAACTTTAATTTGTTTTGACACTAAATTGCATATATGATATATTTCACAAAAAGAAACTTGCATCATATTTTTATTTTACATAAGATTAAATTGATATGATTTTTAATATGTTCCGTAAATTCAACTCAAACGGTAGCTATAAAATATATAAATTGCAAAATAACCATTCAAACAAAACTAGTTTCATAATCGATTTCTTTTATAGAAATAGGGATACAAAGATTAAACTGCAATCAATTAAAAGAATGACTTTATTATTTTTTCATAGACAAAAAAGTGGCTTTATTAAAGCCTTATTAAAGCCTGCCTTAGTTTGGACGGCTTGACCTCCTAACTCTCAGCAAATATTAAATAAATTGGTTTTATTATCAGAGTAAAAAAATAGTTAAATAAAATTGATTATAATAATTTTAAAAAATTGTTTAATTTTAAATTTTTTTTGTATCTTTGGAGTAATGATTTTTTGTATCTTAAAAAACTCAAAGATAAATAAAACGTATGATAATAATTTTAATATCAAAATATAATAGACGGTAATTTTGAATTTGTGTTAGGCTTCATGTGCTATATTCACACTTTATCAAGATATTTATTGTGCCTCCAAAATGATATGTGGAGTATGCACCTTGGCAACAAACATGTGAAACTTGCGATATAATTGGAGTTATTCTAATAATTAGAGTCATTTATTTGATCAACTCTTATAAATGCACACCAACATATTTTCATTTATGATATATTAAAAATTAAAGTGTTTTATATTATTGAGTAATAAATTTATTTATTGATCATTTAATAATTAGTGTTATTTTATAAATAAAATAGGAATAAAAATTGAAAGAAGGGTTTAGGGTTTTTTTTGGAAAACTCTTCATTTTTTTAATATTGATTTGACGTTAGGAACCAAAGTCGATTGTCTTTGATTTTACAGTGGACTAAATCCAAACAAAAAAAAACCTATAAAAAAATGGCATATTTGCAAGGACTAAATATATATTTAAACCAAATATATTTTTATTTTTTGGAAATAAAATTGAAAGGTTGAAATTTTATAGAGATTACAAATTTATATAATTCAAAAATAAATGAAAAAATATATATATTTATGCTTACAATATATGTTTTTTTATTTTGAGTTTAATAAACGTGCACTTGCACCGTTAGTTAAAATAATTTCACATTGACATCTAATTGAAGTTATTCATTTTCCCATATATTACTATAAAAGTGAGGTGATTTGATGGAATACATTGACAATACACAACTATTTTCTCTTTCTTTTGATTTATTGTACTTTGTAGTAATTTTTTTTTTAAATAAGTAATTGATCTTTATAAATATATCACATTTCATTTTTCATCTAAATATTTCTTCAATCAATGATCTTATCAATATTTTTTACCAACTATTTTGGTTCTTATTTTTAAGTATATACGTATTAAATCATTTTTTACATGTATGTTTACACTATTAACTATTACGACAATCTCTCCTTTAAAAATTTAAAACAAAATGGATGAATTTAATATGATTTATATTCACTACAAGATGTATACGGACATTTATAGTGACAGTGTTTAAATACGTAGGTATATTATATACATATGTATGATAGTTGGTATAAGGAGTTACGTAATCATGGCAACTTTTTTACCGTGGGTATAGACACAATTTGTTTTACCTGTTAGAACTATTTTCAATCCCTTCGAAACCAAAATCCCTAAAGTTTCCTTCACTCTGATTGATTAATCATTCTTCACCATTTTTGCGTTCCATCAAAATCAAACCCCTAAATCAATTTTTCTTTCTTTACTAAACCCCTAAATCAATTTTTCTTTCTTTACTAAACCCCTAATCCCTAACACCAAATCCCTAAATCAATTCTCACCCCTCCGTTCAACACACTGCGCCGTCGCGATCTCCCCTCCGTCAACGCGAGCTTAGGGCGTCGACGTTCACCCACTTCAGTGTTGGCGTTCACGGTGTGTTGTCGTTCAATTTGTGTTTGCGTTCGTTTTCGTTCTCGGCATTGTGCACCTTCGTTCATCCCTCGTGTGTCGTCGTTTTTTTCTACTTCTCTGATGGTCCGGCAGTTCGTATCCTCTTTTCCGATGTTGTCTTTTCTTCTCCAGGTTTGCATCTTTGTTCATGTTTTCGTGATTGCTTACTTGTTGCTTAGTTATGTACATTTGTGTTGCTCTATTCAGTGTATGATTTTTCGTTCATCTTCTTTGTTGTTCTGATTGAGTTTCGTTTTTCTTTGATGCTTACTCTGGTTCGTTTCATTTTGCTTTTACTTTCTTGTTCGTTTCATTTTGTTGTTCATTTTCGTTAGTTTATGTTCAGCATAAGTTTGAACCCATTAGTATATGATATTTTTGCTTTTTGTTGTGGGAACTTTGAAGGAATAAAGATCTAATCAAACATACTTTACTACTTTGCTTACGTTATTATGGTGTGTTTTGAGCTACAACTTTAGTATGTAGTTTGAATTTGGAATTTGGAATTTGGAATGTTGAATTATTTTTATGTTAATTCGTCTTCTAGTAAGCATTGTGTTATTTTCATAGGTTCTTTTAAGCTATTATTTTACCATCCATAGACTCGTACATGTCTAGTATATGAGTCAAGTCTACAGACTCTTCATGAGTCTACATAGACTCTTGATTCTTGACATCGATGCTAATCTTTGAATTAAGAAGTAAGGAGGATGATATTGAAAAGATAAAGAAACTCAATTTATTGCTTGTGTTATTGTAGCTGCATATTTTATATTTTTCCTATCTGTTGTATATATGCATTATATTAGTTTTTTATCTCTTCTCATATTTGAATCAACTTATTTTTCATTTGACTTTATATTTGCTGCTTTTTGGTGCACGTCTTTGACATCTCCGTCATATTTGCATCTTCGTCATTGACACACAATCTGGTACTATGAACTTTTCAAATAGCTTAGAAAGTGTCTCTGAAGTTTTGAATATCGAAACAACATAGTATAGTATATACTTTATGTGTTATGTTTTGATTGATCGTTGAAAATAAAAGACACTTGTGGCTTTTTACTTATAGCTATATTTTAGTTTAGTTATTTGTAATGATTATTCTTTTTTTGACGGATTGGTAATCATTAGCATGTATATGTATGTGGCTCTATGAGTTTGTGGTTGAATTGTTTTGATAATCATTCTCTTGAAATGTTACTAATTTTGGCTATCTACTTACATTAAGGCCTAATGCTATAACTTTGTGCTTTTGACTTGTTTTTTATACAACTATTGGATTTCTTGTTTTTACTTCTAATCTTTAACATCATAAGGTCAACCTAGTTGTTATTGGAGAATGAAGATTACTTTCACTAACATTCATATATGAAGGAATCAAGCAAGTGATAATGATGGAACACAATTTGTTCTTACTCATACAAACTCAACCAATATGCAAAGAAGAAATGTTGCATAACCTAGTTCTAGTCCTAATCATACAAAAGGTGTCACACATGAGTATGCAGTAGAACCTCACTCCATTCTTTCTAATATAGAAGCGGAAGAGGAACCAATTGAAAAAGGTATAAATTATACCTTATTTCCTTTTTTTTTTATACTTTATGTATGTAATTATATAATGCTTAATATTTTTATGACTTTTATTTCACCAGTTGAGAGATTTACATTGAAACCCTCACTTGTGAAGATGGGTCAATTGTTAGTAAAAAGGCCGCAATAGTGATTGTAAGTTTTGACCTTTTTGTATTAGAGATATGTGACTTTAATTGGCTCAGTTTACTTTGATTGGGAATGTGACAACTTTGTTGATGATTATGTATTTGCATTTGTTGATTATTGTTTTGGTTCTTTTCAAATTTTTGTGGAAGACAATTGATAGTGTTTAGTATAGTGACTTATTTTTGAGCTAGTTAATGACTTATTTTTTATTGTGTTGATTGTTTTGGTACTTTTCAAATTTGCTGTGGAAGACAATTGATAGTGTTTAGTATAGTGACTTATTTTTTATTGCATTGATGGTTTGGGTTCTTTTCAAATATGTTGTGGAAGACAATTGATAATGTTTAGTATAGTGACTTATAGTATGGATATATAAAGTGGAAAGTATATAGGTTCTTCGTGTCGCTATTACTTTCGCCTCCCCCAATCTAAAGGAGAAAGGTGCTTATAATATGGAAACTTGAGAAAAGCCATTAATTAATTGTGCCAACACATGTTTAACTCTTATCAAAACAAGATACTAAATATTCACATCTGATTTATAATTTCACACATAATCGTTCTAGTTATTTGCTCTTTGATAAGCATATTTAGTGTTTATGTGTTGAAAGGAAACTCATGCACATGTTCTGATCCATAAGATAACCTTCAATCTTCTCTTGTTTGATCAGTTTAATACATTTTAATTTGCTATAAAAATGTGTTGAATCTTGTCATTTGCTAGTTGATGTAATATTGTAAGGACGTGATGCTGGTGTTTTTGCAAATTAAATATGTATTTAAATTGTAATTTTATTGATTTTGCACAATAAAATACTAAAGTACTCTAAGGTGGATATGAATTAGCTATTTTCAATTTTATATGTTTGTAAGATTTTATGTTCATTTTGAATATATGATATCGCACTTTGTGTTCTCTATGATAGAATTTGAACAAGTTATGCATTGTCTATTTTGTGCACGGGCTCATTGTTCTTACGTGTGGACTTAATAAACGTAAGTTTAGTTTTAGGCAATTTATAATTTTCAAATCGTTTAGTATTTTAAATTGCTCCTTGATTTCTGAAATCCATTTCCTTTATTCTCATAGAAATAGTAATTTTGTAAAGTAGAATAATTTTCTGCATTTATATGAGCATTTTAGATTGATCAAAATAGCTTTTATGTGAATTTGGAATATTTTCGTGATTTAACTAGTTTTATATGTATATGAAAGACAATGGATTTGACATCATTTATCTACGATTTTGTATTCAATTTCTTTGATATTTATAAAATCTATATTTGAAAACTATTTTTAGGTATTTGTCCTTGTTGCATGTTTACATACAGTACAACCATGTAGAAGCCATTTATATCCTACTATATCTTGCTGCAAGGTGCTACAGTTTGTTTAATGTTGGATGCTAATTATAAGTTCTTGCCATCATGTTTACAAAGTTTTCTAAATTGTTTTTGGGAAATTTTGTATCTACAGTGTTACTTCTCTTATTAACAAGCTTATAGTTCCACTCAACTGAGGCCACATTTCATCTTTCATGAGCTCGCGAGAGGTAGCTTTCTTTCTTGCTTTGAAATTTTGAGTATGCTATAGTACTATGTTTTAATATTAAGATGATGCTTGACGAAAAACAATACATTCTTATTTCTTATGTTCTGTTGTGTGTCTTGAGTGAATTTGGTATCATAGGTTCTGTATTACTCATTAGTTAGAAGTATAAAAATTCAGCTGATTGGACTATTGTATTAAGTCAGCTGACTTTGTACTTTATAGAAGCAACTTAGTTGTTAATTGCTTACATTTACACTAATACATATTTAATTTTAAGCTCTTCAGGCCATTTCGACGTCTCCTCAGGGAAAGCTCTGCAAAGCCATCAAGTCCATTGATATTAATCATAAAACCAAGTGACTCAAGTATTTCACTGTGATCTAGATCAATAATTGATAATCACATTTCAAAATTCTCCCACATTTTTTTTGAACAAGAAACCCAACAATCTTGGGAAATGGAAAAATTATATATAATTTGATAGAGGAAAAATGAAAGATTAGATATAATTTGATGGAGGAAAAATCCTCCTACCTACTTGTGTTATTATATGAGAATACATAATTAATTGTTTGATTGTACACTTTTACAGGTCAATAAACAAGACAAAAATTATCCAGGTTAATTGTTTGATTGTACATTCCTTATTTGTACTTTCTAGGGAATGTTAGTAGGAAATCGAGCACGAACATTAGCAGGAAATTGAGCACTCGCTAGGCTATGGAGTTTGTTGGCGAACTTTGTTGCAAAAAGTGTCATTAAGTGCTGGGAGAACAATTTTGAATAATGGAAGCTTTTCTAGTGAAGCAGTTGAATTATGAGTATTAGATGAGATTTCATATTCTAGGATACTAGCATTTGTTGTGTTGTCAAAAGTTCAAAGGCTAGCACAAAACCACCCTCAACATTTGATGATGTAAATTCAATGTTCGGATCTTTGATTTGAGATTCTAAATTCAAAGAAGCTTCTACATTTGATGATGTAAATGATCTTTGATTTGAGATTCTTAATTCATGGGTATATACTAATGTTGATTAAAGCAAACGAGATTGCAAAGATTAGAAGATGAAACATGAAGTTAAATCGTTGCAAACAATTGTGGAAATTCTTTCCAGACAAGAGACTCAAATTCAATTTTAATCCAAAGATTAATAATTGACCTCACTTTTCTACATGTTAGGAAATTAAATATTCAAATTTTGTATTGTGTATTTCTCTCACTCAAAAATTATATATTTTATTTTTTTAATATATAAATATTTCTAGAATCCTTATATATACCTGTAGGATACATGTTAATATTTTCCCTTTTTATTGTCTTGTATATAAACATTAGATTTATTACAAATATACTATAAAATATATTTAATTAAATCCGTATTAAGTGATATTAATCTGGCATAAAAATTACTCCTACCAAATTAATTTGCACCAATTTATTATCTTGTATATAGAACATCACAATTATTTTTCTATTACTTACAGATTAATTTGCACCAAGAAAGTAATTCCTTCAACTTTCTATTATTTTAAGACAAAGAGAAAGTAACTTATAGAAAACAACAACCATATATGCAATATCACAATTGACAGAGTATCCATTAATTATAGATTTGCACCAATAACAGAGTAACAACTTAATAGAATTGTGATGTTTTATCAACATGTTACAAGATAACAGAGTACCACCACGGTGCAAATTAACATGTGGTACACTATATAAAATTATATTTAACTAAACCGTATTAAATGATATTAATCTGGACATAAAAATTACATAGATTGAATATTGAAATTAAATTACAAAAATGGTATAAAAAGAGCCACAATAATTACAGGTAATAACTTTGACAAAATCCCTAACTCTGAACTGATGATGGAACTCGACCGCTTTGCTCTAGGATTATTGTTCTTGTCTTTGCTCACGGTCACATTTACATTCACAGGCATAGAACCTAAAACAAATTTTTAATTTTAAGACAAAGAGAAAGACTATATACTACTTGTAGGAAATAAAAAATTCTAAGGGGTGAACTTACAATTATAATTCGTCCATCCTATTTGCTGATTAGCCAAATCGTAGACAACGATCTTATCTTTTAGGACAAGATCTGCAAAAAATAAGATAATACTCGGATAAAATCAATTAATATCATCAGAATTACAAAGATCCTATCACGCTAATTATTTGGGCCAGATACATAACAATTTTAGAATATTTTACCATTTATAAAAGTTCCCATTTAATCGGACAAAAAAAAAAGATACCATTTAATAATCAAATGAGAGAATTATAATTTTTTTTTCCAATTAATAGCAGAGTTTATAGAGTCCGTTTAAATTGGTCCATCATCTAACCTCCTAATATTTGGTGTCCACTTTCCACTTTCTGGAAACCTATGCACCACAGCCCAGCATTCTGTTAAAGCAAAATGACACATTAGTGACATACAATTCCAAAGAATAACTTGTATGCAAAAATATAACAAACAACATAATAATAAACATAATTTATGCTTACCATGAAATCACTCTGCACAAGATATTGTGCTGGTTTTACATCCATGGATGCTCCACCCGCAAAGTTAAAACTGACTAAAGGAAACGCATCGACACTGAATATTTAAGAAACACAAAAAAATTAATGAAATATTTAGAAATCCTAATTGAACAAGCTCTCTTTTCATGTGAAGTAAATAGAGATCTTAATAACAAATATTATATTTATAATTACCTGGTTGAGACCAGATAACACGGGTTTCCTGCTAAAACAAAGGGATGGCTAAATTGTGACACCATAGAAGTTATCTACAAAGCAATTTAGAAATTGAACATCAGTATACATTAAGGCTGTTACAATTCTTAAAATACAACAGAAATAAGCAAACCCAATTTTAAGAAAATAAATAATAAGAATTATGTAAAAAAGAATGTAAACTTCAACATGGTGTCTAATTGTTTGTTGAAGTATCTTAAGAAATACAATCTCCATTAAATCATTTCGTGATTTTAAACAAAAAGCAATCATCGACTAGATCAAAGAATGGTTCAAAATCGATCTATATATCCAACATGATAAAACTTAATACAGGTCAAATAAGGCACGAATGTGAGAAACTTAATACAATTCAATGGAAAAAGGTCAATCGGTGATTTAACGAAATAGACTAAACATGAGACAAGCAAATCAAAGAGTAAGAAAATATTCTCACTATTTTTTCGCAACGCAGAATTCCTCATCATGAAAAAGTCAAATGAGAAAAATATGCCAGACAAAGTTCAACATTTCAATGTTTTGAGCATGGTACAAGAAATCTTACTGCATTGACCAGGGGATTATAGACTTCCGGAAAAAGATACGCCAGTGATGTACCACTGTCAATAGTAGTTCCCCTGTCTCCATATTTGGCTGGTGAAAAAGCAACTGGATCAATTGAGAGGAGCTGTCCATTGACAGCAATGCTCTCAAGATTCATGTAATAATGACTCCTAAGATTTTGAAAAGACAAAGACTAGTCAATTATACCGCAAAATAAGAAGCGTTTTAAGTAGCCAGTAGGTAATATCAACTAAGAGGCATCTGACAAGAACAAAAACAACAAAAGAAGCTTCACAGGGTAATATAACAACATAATTAGTAATATAACAACAAAATAATAATCAAACCACTCTTTCACAGGGTGGTGTCAAATACATGGATCAAGTAAATCAGTAAATCAGTAAATTCAGATTCAAGATTGATATTTATTTTTACATCTCCTTCAATGATTTACTCTATATTTTCCTTTTTATATATCTCTAATTACTAGACTATCATTTATATTTTGTTGTTTTTAAAAATCTTCTCCATACATCCGAACTTACTTATATGACATTCCATACATTCACCAACTTCAGTCACAACAATTTGTTAAGGGAGGCTTGTAGGTTACTTAGCTTTTTTGTTTAACATGTTACTTTTACATTCAATTGAAAAACCATTTAATTAAATTAACAATTTTTTTTCCAAGACCAGATTGATTTAATCGTGTTTTAAACATACTCGCTTGTGGGGTGTCATGTCAAGTAATTTTCAAGCAATCAAATTTTGTTTCCTATCTTTCAACCTAGCATATTGTAACTCTACCAAAAGCAAAATTGATAAATTTTATAATTATTGATTGTCAATTGACAATAATCTAATTGTACAAATTTTATTCTATAAACTCCTTTCAAAAATGTCTTGTATGCTTCTTTATATCAATATTGTGCAATATATGGAAAAAATGACCCACAAACTACAAAAAGAAAATGAGAAAAACAGTGCAGAAGAGAACATACTTTGATGGAGCAAGTGGACTATAGACAATACTTGGCTCCACAACCGCACCAAGAGCTAGAATGCCTCCCCCATTGCCATCTCCTTTCAAGCAATGAGAAAAAGCATTCGGTATTATTTCACGTGCTGACAATTGAGACACAACAGACAGAGGACCAGGGCCAAACCCAAAGATTCCATCAAACGCTGTTGGTGTCTCAATCAAACCTCCACCAAGATGAGTACCACACCTATTGCCAAAACAACACTTCAATAAAGTTTTATTTCAAAACAAAATCCATATTTATTTATCAGTTTTCAAAAGTCAAATTTGAGTTATGTATCAGAGCAAGATACAAAACATAAGGGGAACCTATTCACATATTTTCAATGCAGCATCTATGAACTGTCTTTACATATCATACCTGAGTTAGATAAATCTTTCTTTCACCAAAACTCTACCAAAACTCTACCGGTTTATAAATTCATAATTTGTAAATAATTCAATGCCAAAACTCATATTAAGTATTAGTATTAACAAAAACATTAGAATGAATGCAAAAACTAAAAGAGAAGATAAGAAAATCCTATTATTTACCAATTCTTCAATTTATTAAAAAATTAACCTGTTGACAAAACTTGCATGACCAATTTAACTCCCCCAACACTCCCCATTCCGAAATTATCTATAATTGAGTCCTAGTCTTTTAGCATAAGCTCCCTTGACCCGCCTATCCAAGTCTAATTTATATATGTTCCAACATACACACAAATTTATAATTGTCCAAAATAAATAAGCATAACAGTTTCTCACCCAAAAGAGACAGTGGCTGAAGAGTTAACACTTGAAGGAGAGGGCTGCCCGAGGATCATGTCAAAATGCATTTCATCAGTGACATAAACACCCGAGGTAGTACTATTATCTTGATACCCATAGGTGTATGTGCACTGTTTAACAGGAGGAAGGCATCGAACATCCACACCTTGAACCCCGAAAGGGCATAGACCGTCCGAGCAATAAATCATCGCAGCCGTGGATGAATCTATCGTGTCAAAGAAATTGAATTTAAACTGCAGAGTACACAACACAACAGGCAACAAATATTAAGCTTCAAATAAAAATATTGGTTCCCAAGGCAACAAAACAAGTACCACATCATAAGTAGTACTACAATTAAGTATGCATAGTAAAAAAGAAATGACGAAAATTGAAACTCCTTACCCCAACTCCATTAGATCGAGGGCAATTATCACAATGATTGCAACTAACCCAGAGAAGGTCGCTTCCAGTATCAATCAGCACAGTATATTCCCTTGGTGGAGATCCGAGCTTGACTGTTGTTGTGTACATACTGAACAAAAAAAAAAAAGCCATCAGATTTTTTTGAATGCAATTAAACTATTCTGGCCAAAACAACACTTCAATGCAATTAAACTCAGATTTTTTTGAATAAATTGAATATGTAATATTATTATCAACATCTAAAAATAAATAAATAAAATTCATTTCCCTATCTAACTATACAACACAGCATAAGAGAAAGAAAAAAAGTTTATGGGAGAGATCATTGGCTCTACCCAAACATGGAGTTGCCTTGGACGGGGAAACTGACAGCGCCATGCAATATTTTTGAGTTGCGAGCTCTGTCATGAGCTCTCAACGTCTCCATCTCAACACGATGGTTGAGCGGCACGACCCGGTTTAAAGGGAGGTAATCGGTACACATCATGGGTACAACAAGGATGGCCAAACAGCATGCAAAAAAGAATTGGTTAATGTAGAAATGCATTTTCGTTTTTAAGGTTAGAGAGTAGAAAAAGAGTGGTGGTAGAATTGGAGTGAAAATTGAAATAGAATAGAGTAGAGCAAGAGAGAATGATAATGTGAATGATTATTAAGATTAACAATGGAGCTATTTATACTACTCAATGTGAATGAATTAAGATAAAATAAAGAAATGAACAATGTAAATGTAAATAATGCAGTAGTGCTTACACTAATTGACCCCTTTGCAGCTCATCATGTCACTTGCAGCTCATCATAGCACTTGCAGCTCGTGTAAGTTTGCTCTTCAAACTTCAATTTAACTAAAAAACAGAATGATGACAGTTTTTAGATATGAATCAAATTAAGAAAAAAAGATGAAAATAATGATAAACATTATGTGTAAAGAGATAAAGAAAGATGCTGAGTATCAATAATAAACAACACTATGTATAATGGTTACATCTTTACATATCAGAAAAACTTGTTGTGTATTGAAAATGGAAAACGCATTTCAAAAGGGGGTTTAAGATAGATAGACAAAAATGTAAAATGCAACTCACTGAAAGTAGATTCCATGTGCTTGTGCGAGTGGGATGATGTGGCTCACCTCTGTTACGTAATGGGAGATGCTCCGGCACGCCAGGCCGTTAGGTTCGCCGCCGAGAGCCAGGCCGTTAGGGTTTAGATGCTGAGGAAACTCGAAATAAGAAAACACGGGTCGGGTTATAACACACGGGGCGGTCATCAGTGCCCAGTCCTGAAGCCCAAGAATTTCAAGTTTCTGCCATGCATACAGCAACCTATTGTTAGGCCCACTATTATTAATAACCCAATATGAATTAATTAAAGAAGAGGAGTACATGTGAGAGAAAAAGAGGAATATACAAGGTAATACAAGTTAATCAAAATTAAATAGGAATTCACAAAGAGAGAAAAATTGAATCGCACATTGAACTAATAATGTACTCGTTGATTCAAGGTTAAAAAGAATGTGAATGGACAAATTTAATTTAATATATAGTTTTAATTTTACCAAAAGCACTAATACACACTAAAATATATAAATTCATTTTATTTTGGATTGTGTCCTCGTTTTTTACCCAAAAAAATTTATATTTAATGTAATATTTAATTATAATTTTGGTCTTTATATTTTCAACAGGAAATTGATTTTTTTATTTTAAAAGTCGATAATTTTAATCATTTTTTTAGATTTTTAAATTAAAAAAAAAAACGACGATTTGACATATTTTAAATGATGTGGCATACGATTTTATTTTACAGAATCATTTAGATTTATTAATTGAACGAGCGGTGTAAATTTATTTTATATTGTTGTTTTACGTAGGTATTAATTTACTAAAAAAATTGAATTTTGACTAAATAAAATTGAACCTTAATTCACTTAGTGATCTGTTGTTGTACAAATATATCTTTTCTTTAGTTTACTCAATTACTTGTGAAAGTTTTAGCTTATTTTGACTTATTTAGTTAATTGTTTAAAATGCTGGATTTTAGTATGTCAATTAAAAATTAACTATCAACGATACAATTGTTTACTACATACAATCAACAAATTATATTTTACAAATAATTATTTCACTTTTCATCATAGTTGTGTGCTACTTGCTACAGACGGTTAAGGTGTATTGAAATGTTTATTATCAATTCAGCTTTGGTTTTGTAATCCCTCAAGAATTATAGCACTTGTTGTTGTACAGTTTTGTTGGTTCATTAATACAATTTGCTGTGTTTTTTGGTACACAGAGAGAGCAAGAGCCCAACATTTTGCTGTTTTAAAGACCCTTTTCATCATTTTTTAAGAAGTTGTTAATGATTCTAAAAGCATTGATTTTGTCATTCAATGATTTATAGATGGTTTATGAGAAAAAAATTTAAAATAAAAATTATTTTGTGTTTATTTATCATAACAATAATTATTATTTAAAGACAAACAATTATACAAAATGATTTTTATGAAAAATTAATTTAAATCATTTTTTATTAGAATCAATTTTTAGATTATTTTAAGTATCAGATCTTTTTCTTTTTCAAAAATTGTAACAAATAAATAAAAATCATTTTAAAAAATTATTAGAATCAATTTTTTAGAGTTGTTTTTAAAAATAAGGTGTAACAAATATATGTATAAACTTCAAAAATGAAATGGAACATACCAATAAAGAAAGAATTGGAATTTCATACCCACACATCTTAACTTCTATCCCACATTTTAGCATATTTGTATAAACTTTCAAAAATATCAATGTGGAAAATATAAAAAATTTAAACAACTCATCGAAATTTTGACATATTGAAAATTTTGTTTTTGAAATTTCTGTTTGTAAATTTGTTTTAATCAATTTTACTACATATCAAAAAATTTTGAATTTTCGAACTATTCGGTATGAAGAAATTTTTTTCTCAAATTTTTACAAACATGAAATTTTGTTTTGAAATTTATGAAACAAATTTTCTCAATTTTTTATATATCAGAAATTTCAATGAATTTTTTTTTCTCAATTTGTTCTACATACAAAAATTTCGTTTTTTAAATTTAATTGGAAAAATTTTTTGCAATTTTTTTTGTATAACAATAATTTCATTAATGTGAAAATTTTTTGCAATTTTTTACATACCAAAATTTCCAACGGATTTTATACAGAAAAATTTCATATTTGTGTTGGATAAAAGATTAGTTCAAAAACTTTCAACGAAGAGAGATAAAATTGATAAGAATAAAGGTCAAAGTGTCGAGGTATGAAAATCTAATTTTCCAAACAAAAAATGCAATAGGTGAGTTCCAACATACAAATAAAACTTAACGAGCTCTTAATCCTAAATGGGTCTGGCCCAGCTGAAGAAAAGATTGGGGTGTACTGCTATTTACCCCTATTACTTATAGGCAAATTTTTTAAATTATTAATATTTCGACAATTTCAGTTTCGAAATTTAAAAAAAAATTAAAAAATTGTATTTTCAAAATTTGTAATTTATCCAAATTTTTGAAATTTTTTTTTATTTTTAAAATGGAAAAACTGCATTTAAGATATTTTATATTTATACAAGTTTCAATTTTTTTTTAAAGCTTTTGAAAAATTTACATTTTAAAAATTTCATTTTCATCTAGAGTTTTAATATTTATTTAAATTTTTAGAATATGTATTTCAAAATTTATTTCATTCAAAAATTTGAATTTAATTTTTAAACTTTTAGAAAAATTACTTTTGAAAGTTTAACATTCATCTATATTTTTTAATTTTTTTTAAAATTTTTGAAAAAACTACTAATCCAAAATTTAAATTTTCTTTTAAAACTTTAAAAAAAATTATATTTTAAAAAATTTTACATTTATTCAAGTTCTTCTTAATTTTTCAAAAATTTTGACTATCGAAAAAGGAGATGAGTGATAGTTTTTTCAAAAGAATATTCTCCTTCACTGATGAGACTCGCTCGTTACAATTAGTCACCTGCTAAAAATTCCATTGAGAGAGAGGATTTGTTGTCAACAATTTTTATCGAGGATTTTAAAATAATAAAAAACATAACAGAAAATAACAAGAGTCACACTACGATCTTTCTGCACTTCCCATACAACTTGATGTTCCAAATGTTTGATTTTTCCATGAAAAACTGGATTGTTAGAAACAGCTATTGCAGCTTGTTATCAACAAATATAGTAGCCTTAAAACAATGTTAAATATCAAATTAAAGTTATAGCGTAAAAAGTCTCAAAATAAATTCATTAATATTAAATATTTGCAAAATTTTCTGTAGAGTATAGTAATAAATAAAAAGTTTATAAAATTTAAGAAACATATTATAATTTACTCTGCATTTTGTACATAAGATTATATGTTATCATCTTCATATGTATTAACACACAAATTAAAGTCATGATTCAGTTTTCTATACATCTCACCTCCTTATTAGCTTTTTAATTTGTTTGAGATTTTAAATTGGATTGGATATATCATTGGGCCACTTTAAGTTTTTGAGTTTGGTTGTGTTCGGAAAAAAAAAAATTAAAAATAAAATAAACAAATTAAAGTCACAAAAAAAAAAAAACAACTTTTTTATTTTGGTTAAAAAGCCAACCCGCCCCACACTCGATGATACATTTTTTTTTTTCCCGTTAATAACAACATTGATCTCAATAATATTCCAATAGTATTATGGTATGGATTATTTTTCACATAAAACAGAAAAATTATGTGTCACTAGGAATGACAATATAATCAGCACCTCAACTGAACTCGTTTGATTTGGATGGAGAAAATCCACTTTAATTGAGTATAGATACTAATTTTTCACGAAATTAAAATTTGAGAGTGGAGACGAGTTTGAGGTGGTGATATTCACTCGGCACCCGAACCCACCCCGCAAGTAATATTATTGCAATTTTTAAATGTTATATACATATACGTATTGAATATACTTAATATTTTTAAATATTAAAAATTATAATATATTATCTCTATATAAAAAATATTTTTTAATTTTATTATTGTTTAATAATAATTATTTTATTATATTAATTATATTTATAATATATAATTTATAAATTTATAATTTTATATTTATAAATGAGGATGAGATCTAAATTTTATACCTGATATAAAACGGAGATAAATGCATGTTTTCTCTATTTAGTTGGTTACTGGGTAGAGAAAGCAAAATTCACTCTATGGAGGAGGCAAAATCTGCCTCCACTCTGCTTCCATGTCATGCCTATGTGTAACTATTTATCATGAATGTTTTCAATTCAATTTCTTTTAAAAAATTATACATTTACGGTTTTTTAAACTGATTTTATAGTATTATTTTATAAAACTTTTTTTTAAAAATAAAAATATAAAAGTTCGTTTAAATAATTTTATCTTAAATATCATTTTAAATATCTCATCTATTTTTTATAATTTTTTGAATAGTAAAATTTCCAAAAAATAAAAAAAAAATTTTTTTTAAGAAGCTATTCATAAACCTTATTTTGGATATATATATATATATATATATATATATATTTAAATAACTTTTATCATGTAAATTTTTTTTAATAACAAATATTTAAGTTATTAAATACTAAATTACTTTTTTTTTAATCGATAAAAAATTATTCAAAATTATTTTTATTATATTTTTAAATAATTTTACAAAAGAAGCTGTATTAATCTAACTTTAATTTGTTTTGACACTAAATTGCATATATGATATATTTCACAAAAAGAAACTTGCATCATATTTTTATTTTACATAAGATTAAATTGATATGATTTTAATATGTTCCGTAAATTCAACTCAAACGGTAGCTATAAAGTATATAAATTGCAAAATAACCATTCAAAACAAAACTAGTTTCATAATCGATTCTTTTATAGAAATAGGGATACAAAGATTAAACTGCAATCAATTAAAAGAATGACTTTATTATTTTTTCATAGACAAAAAGTGGCTTTATTAAAGCCTTATTAAAGCCTGCCTTAGTTTGGGACGGCTTGACCTCCTAACTCTCAGCAAATATTAAATAAATTGGTTTTATTATCAGAGTAAAAAATAGTTAAATAAAATTGATTATAATAATTTTAAAAATTGTTTAATTTTAAATTTTTTTTGTATCTTTGGAGTAATGATTTTTGTATCTTAAAAAACTCAAAGATAAATAAAACGTATGATAATAATTTTAATATCAAAATATAATAGACGGTAATTTTGAATTTGTGTTAGGCTTCATGTGCTATATTCACACTTTATCAAGATATTTATTGTGCCTCCAAAAATGATATGTGGAGTATGCACCTTGGCAACAAACATGTGAAACTTGCGATATAATTGGAGTTATTCTAATAATTAGAGTCATTTATTTGATCAACTCTTATAAATGCACACCAACATATTTTCATTTATGATATATTAAAAATTAAAGTGTTTTATATTATGAGTAATAAATTATTTATTGATCATTTAATAATTAGTGTTATTTTATAAATAAAATAGGAATAAAAATTGAAAGAAGGGTTTAGGGTTTTTTTTGGAAAACTTTTCATTTTTTTAATATTGATTTGACGTTAGGAACCAAAGTCGATTGTCTTTGATTTTACAGTGGACTAAATCCAAACAAAAAAAAACCTATAAAAAAATGGCATTATTTGCAAGGACTAAATATATATTTAAACCAAATATATTTTTATTTTTTGGAAATAAATTGAAAGGTTTGAAATTTTATAGAGATTACAAATTGAAAGGACTAACTTTTTTATTTTGGTTAAATAGCAACCCGCCCCACACTCGATGATACATTTTTTTCTTCCCGTAATAACAACATTGATCTCATAATATTCCAATAGTAATATGGTTATGTTTATTTTCACATTAAAACAAAAAATTATGTGTCACTAGAATGACAATATAATCAGCACCTCAACTGAACTCGTTTGATTTGATTAAAAATCCACTTTAATTGAGTATAATACAAATTTTTCACGAAATCTAAAATTGAGAGTGGAGACGATTTGAGGTGGTGATATTCACTCGGCACCCGAACCCACCCCGCAAGTAATATTATTGCAATTTTTAAATGTTATATACATATACGTATGAATATACTTATATTTTAAATATTAAAAATTATAATATTATCTCAAATAGTTTAAATAAAATTGATTATAATAATTATTATCAGAGTAAAAAATAGTTAAATAAATTGATTATATAATTTAAAAATTGTTTAATTTTAAATTTTTTTGTATCTTTGGAGTAATGATTTTTGTATCTTAAAAAACTCAAAGATAAAATAAAACGTATGATAATCAATTTTAATATCAAAATATAATAGACGGTAATTTTGAATTTGTGTTAGGCTTCATGTGCTATATTCACACTTTTATCAAGATATTTATTGTGCCTCCCAAAATGATTGTGAGTATGCACCTTGGCAACAACATGTGAAACTTGCGATATAATTGGAGTTATTCTAATAATTAGAGTCATTTATTTGATCAACTCCTATAAATGCACACCAACATATTTTCATTTATGATATATTAAAAATTAAAAGTGTTTTATATTATTGAGTAATAAATTTATTTATTGATCATTAATAATTAGTGTTATTTTATAAATAAAATAGGAATAAAAATTGAAAGAAGGGTTTAGGTTTTTTTTTTTGGAAAACTCTTCATTTTTTTAATATTGATTTGACGTTAGGAACCAAAGTCGATTGTCTTTGATTTTACAGTGGACTAAATCCAAACAAAAAAAAACCTATAAAAAAATGGCATATTTGCAAGGACTAATATATATTTAACCAAATATATTTTTATTTTTGGAAATAAAATTGAAAGGTTGAAAATTTTATAGAGATTACAAATTTTATATAATTCAAAAATAAATGAAAAAATATTATATATTTATGCTTACAATATATGTTTTTTTATTTTGAGTTTAATAAACGTACACTTGCACCGTTAGTTAAAATAATTTCACATTGACATCTAATTGAAGTTATTCATTTTCCATATATTACTATAAAAGTGAGGTGATTTGATGGAATACATTGACAATACACAAACTATTTTCTCTTTCTTTTGATTTATTGTACTTTGTAGTAATTTTTTTTTAAAATTAAGTAATTGATCTTTATAAATATATCACATTTCATTTTTCATCTAAATATTTCTTCAATCAATGATCTTATCAATATTTTTTGTACCAACTATTTTGGTTCTTATTTTTAAGTATATACGTATTAAATCATTTTTTACATGTATGTTTACACTATTAACTATTACGACAATCTCTCCTTTAAAAATTTAAAACAAAATGGACGAATTTAATATGATTTATATTCACTACAAGATGTATACGGGACATTTATAGTGACAGTGTTTAAATACGTAGGTATATTATATACATATGTATGATAGTTGGTATAAGGAGTTACGTAATCATGGCAACTTTTTTTACCGTGGGTATAGACACAATTTGTTTTACCTGTTAGAACTATTTTCAATCCCTTCGAAACCAAAATCCCTAAAGTTTCCTTCACTCTGATTGATTACTCATTCTTCACCATTTTTGCGTTCCATCAAAATCAAAACCCCTAAATCAATTTTTCTTTCTTTACTAAACCCCTAAATCAATTTTTCTTTCTTTACTAAACCCCTAATCCCTAACACCAAATCCCTAAATCAATTCTCACCCCTCCGTTCAACACACTGCGCCGTCGCGATCTCCCTCCGTCAACGCGAGCTTAGGGCGTCGACGTTCACCCACTTCAGTGTTGGCGTTCACGGTGTGTTGTCGTTCAATTTGTGTTTGCGTTCGTTTTCGTTCTCGGCATTGTGCACCTTCGTTCATCCCTCGTGTGTCGTCGTTTTTTCTACTTCTCTGATGGTCCGGCAGTTCGTATCCTCTTTTCCGATGTTGTCTTTTCTTCTCCAGGTTTGCATCTTTGTTCATGTTTTCGTGATTGCTTACTTGTTGCTTAGTTATGTACATTTGTGTTGCTCTATTCAGTGTATGATTTTTCGTTCATCTTCTTTGTTGTTCTGATTGAGTTTCGTTTTTCTTTGATGCTTACTCTGGTTCGTTTCATTTTGCTTTTACTTTCTTGTTCGTTTCATTTTGTTGTTCATTTTCGTTAGTTTATGTTCAGCATAAGTTTGAACCCATTAGTATATGATATTTTTGCTTTTTGTTGTGGGAACTTTGAAGGAATAAAGATCTAATCAAACATACTTTACTACTTTGCTTACGTTATTATGGTGTGTTTTGAGCTACAACTTTAGTATGTAGTTTGAATTTGGAATTTGGAATTTGGAATGTTGAATTATTTTTATGTTAATTCGTCTTCTAGTAAGCATTGTGTTATTTTTCATAGGTTCTTTTAAGCTATTATTTTACCATCCATAGACTCGTACATGTCTAGTATATGAGTCAAGTCTACAGACTCTTCATGAGTCTACATAGACTCTTGATTCTTGACATCGATGCTAATCTTTGAATTAAGAAGTAAGGAGGATGATATTGAAAAGATAAAGAAACTCAATTTATTGCTTGTGTTATTGTAGCTGATATTTTATATTTTTCCTATCTGTTGTATATATGCATTATATTAGTTTTTTATCTCTTCTCATATTTGAATCAACTTATTTTTCATTTGACTTTATATTTGCTGCTTTTTGGTGCACGTCTTTGACATCTCCGTCATATTTGCATCTTCGTCATTGACACACAATCTGGTACTATGAACTTTTCAAATAGCTTAGAAAGTGTCTCTGAAGTTTTGAATATCGAAACAACATAGTATAGTATATACTTTATGTGTTATGTTTTGATTGATCGTTGAAAATAAAAGACACTTGTGGCTTTTTACTTATAGCTATATTTTAGTTTAGTTATTTGTAATGATTATTCTTTTTTTTGACGGATTGGTAATCATTAGCATGTATATGTATGTGGCTCTATGAGTTTGTGGTTGAATTGTTTTGATAATCATTCTCTTGAAATGTTACTAATTTTGGCTATCTACTTACATTAAGGCCTAATGCTATAACTTTGTGCTTTTGACTTGTTTTTTATACAACTATTGGATTTCTTGTTTTTACTTCTAATCTTTAACATCATAAGGTCAACCTAGTTGTTATTGTGGAGAATGAAGATTACTTTCACTAACATTCATATATGAAGGAATCAAGCAAGTGATAATGATGGAACACAATTTGTTCTTACTCATACAAACTCAACCAATATGCAAAGAAGAAATGTTGCATAACCTAGTTCTAGTCCTAATCATACAAAAGGTGTCACACATGAGTATGCAGTAGAACCTCACTCCATTCTTTCTAATATAGAAGCGGAAGAGGAACCAATTGAAAAGGTATAAATTATACCTTATTTCCTTTTTTTTTTATACTTTATGTATGTAATTATAATGCTAATATTTTTATGACTTTTATTTCACCAGTTGAGAGATTTACATTGAAACCCTCACTTGTGAAGATGGGTCAATTGTTAGTAAAAAGGCCGCAATAGTGATTGTAAGTTTTGACCTTTTTGTATTAGAGATATGTGACTTTAATTGGCTCAGTTTACTTTGATTGGGAATGTGACAACTTTGTTGATGATTATGTATTTGCATTTGTTGATTATTGTTTTGGTTCTTTTCAAATTTTTGTGGAAGACAATTGATAGTGTTTAGTATAGTGACTTATTTTTGAGCTAGTTAATGACTTATTTTTTATTGTGTTGATTGTTTTGGTACTTTTCAAATTTGCTGTGGAAGACAATTGATAGTGTTTAGTATAGTGACTTATTTTTTATTGCATTGATGGTTTGGGTTCTTTTTCAAATATGTTGTGGAAGACAATTGATAATGTTTAGTATAGTGACTTATAGTATGGATATATAAAGTGGAAAGTATATAGGTTCTTCGTGTCGCTATTACTTTCGCTCCCCCAATCTAAAGGAGAAAGGTGCTTATAATATGGAAACTTGAGAAAAGCCATTAATTAATTGTGCCAACACATGTTTAACTCTTATCAAAACAAGATACTAAATATTCACATCTGATTTATAATTTCACACATAATCGTTCTAGTTATTTGCTCTTTGATAAGCATATTTAGTGTTTATGTGTTGAAAGGAAACTCATGCACATGTTCTGATCCATAAGATAACCTTCAATCTTCTCTTGTTTGATCAGTTTAATACATTTTAATTTGCTATAAAAATGTGTTGAATCTTGTCATTTGCTAGTTGATGTAATATTGTAAGGACGTGATGCTGGTGTTTTTGCAAATTAAATATGTATTTAAAATTGTAATTTTATTGATTTTGCACAATAAAATACTAAAGTACTCTAAGGTGGATATGAATTAGCTATTTTCAATTTTATATGTTTGTAAGATTTTATGTTCATTTTGAATATATGATATCGCACTTTGTGTTCTCTATGATAGAATTTGAACAAGTTATGCATTGTCTATTTTGTGCACGGGCTCATTGTTCTTACGTGTGGACTTAATAAACGTAAGTTTAGTTTTAGGCAATTTATAATTTTCAAATCGTTTAGTATTTTAAATTGCTCCTTGATTTCTGAAATCCATTTCCTTTATTCTCATAGAAATAGTAATTTTGTAAAGTAGAATAATTTTCTGCATTTATATGAGCATTTTAGATTGATCAAAATAGCTTTTATGTGAATTTGGAATATTTTCGTGATTTAACTAGTTTTATATGTATATGAAAGACAATGGATTTGACATCATTTATCTACGATTTTGTATTCAATTTCTTTGATATTTATAAAATCTATATTTGAAAACTATTTTTTAGGTATTTGTCCTTGTTGCATGTTTACATACAGTACAACCATGTAGAAGCCATTTATATCCTACTATATCTTGCTGCAAGGTGCTACAGTTTGTTTAATGTTGGATGCTAATTATAAGTTCTTGCCATCATGTTTACAAAGTTTTCTAAATTGTTTTTGGGAAATTTTGTATCTACAGTGTTACTTCTCTTATTAACAAGCTTATAGTTCCACTCAACTGAGGCCACATTTCATCTTTCATGAGCTCGCGAGAGGTAGCTTTCTTTCTTGCTTTGAAATTTTGAGTATGCTATAGTACTATGTTTTAATATTAAGATGATGCTTGACGAAAAACAATACATTCTTATTTCTTATGTTCTGTTGTGTGTCTTGAGTGAATTTGGTATCATAGGTTCTGTATTACTCATTAGTTAGAAGTATAAAAATTCAGCTGATTGGACTATTGTATTAAGTCAGCTGACTTTGTACTTTATAGAAGCAACTTAGTTGTTAATTGCTTACATTTACACTAATACATATTTAATTTTAAGCTCTTCAGGCCATTTCGACGTCTCCTCAGGGAAAGCTCTGCAAAGCCATCAAGTCCATTGATATTAATCATAAAACCAAGTGACTCAAGTATTTCACTGTGATCTAGATCAATAATTGATAATCACATTTCAAAATTCTCCCACATTTTTTTTGAACAAGAAACCAACAATCTTGGGAAATGGAAAAATTATATATAATTTGATAGAGGAAAAATGAAAGATTAGATATAATTTGATGGAGGAAAAATCCTCCTACCTACTTGTGTTATTTATATGAGAATACATAATTAATTGTTTGATTGTACACTTTTACAGGTCAATAAACAAGACAAAAATTATCCAGGTTAATTGTTTGATTGTACATTCCTTATTTGTACTTTCTAGGGAATGTTAGTAGGAAATCGAGCACGAACATTAGCAGGAAAATTGAGCACTCGCTAGGCTATGGAGTTTGTTGGCGAACTTTGTTGCAAAAAGTGTCATTAAGTGCTGGGAGAACAATTTTGAATAATGGAAGCTTTTCTAGTGAAGCAGTTGAATTATGAGTATTAGATGAGATTTCATATTCTAGGATACTAGCATTTGTTGTGTTGTCAAAAGTTCAAAGGCTAGCACAAAACCACCCTCAACATTTGATGATGTAAATTCAATGTTCGGATCTTTGATTTGAGATTCTAAATTCAAAGAAGCTTCTACATTTGATGATGTAAATGATCTTTGATTTGAGATTCTTAATTCATGGGTATATACTAATGTTGATTAAAGCAAACGAGATTGCAAAGATTAGAAGATGAAACATGAAGTTAAATCGTTGCAAACAATTGTGGAAATTCTTTCCAGACAAGAGACTCAAATTCAATTTTAATCCAAAGATTAATAATTGACCTCACTTTTCTACATGTTAGGAAATTAAATATTCAAATTTTGTATTGTGTATTTCTCTCACTCAAAAATTATTATATTTTATTTTTTTAATATATAAATATTTCTAGAATCCTTATATATACCTGTAGGATACATGTTAATATTTTCCCTTTTTATTGTCTTGTATATAAACATTAGATTTATTACAAATATACTATAAAATATATTTAATTAAATCCGTATTAAGTGATATTAATCTGGCATAAAAATTACTCCTACCAAATTAATTTGCACCAATTTATTATCTTGTATATAGAACATCACAATTATTTTTCTATTACTTACAGATTAATTTGCACCAAGAAAGTAATTCCTTCAACTTTCTATTATTTTTAAGACAAAGAGAAAGTAACTTATAGAAAACAACAACCATATATGCAATATCACAATTGACAGAGTATCCATTAATTATAGATTTGCACCAATAACAGAGTAACAACTTAATAGAATTGTGATGTTTTATCAACATGTTACAAGATAACAGAGTACCACCACGGTGCAAATTAACATGTGGTACACTATATAAAATTATATTTAACTAAACCGTATTAAATGATATTAATCTGGACATAAAAATTACATAGATTGAATATTGAAATTAAATTACAAAAATGGTATAAAAAGAGCCACAATAATTACAGGTAATAACTTTGACAAAATCCCTAACTCTGAACTGATGATGGAACTCGACCGCTTTGCTCTAGGATTATTGTTCTTGTCTTTGCTCACGGTCACATTTACATTCACAGGCATAGAACCTAAAACAAATTTTTAATTTTAAGACAAAGAGAAAGACTATATACTACTTGTAGGAAATAAAAATTCTAAGGGGTGAACTTACAATTATAATTCGTCCATCCTATTTGCTGATTAGCCAAATCGTAGACAACGATCTTATCTTTTAGGACAAGATCTGCAAAAAATAAGATAATACTCGGATAAAATCAATTAATATCATCAGAATTACAAAGATCCTATCACGCTAATTATTTGGGCCAGATACATAACAATTTAGAATATTTTACCATTTATAAAAGTTCCCATTTAATCGGACAAAAAAAAAAAGATACCATTTAATAATCAAATGAGAGAATTATAATTTTTTTTTCCCAATTAATAGCAGAGTTTTATAGAGTCCGTTTAAATTGGTCCATCATCTAACCTCCTAATATTTGGTGTCCACTTTCCACTTTCTGGAAACCTATGCACCACAGCCCAGCATTCTGTTAAAGCAAAATGACACATTAGTGACATACAATTCCAAAGAATAACTTGTATGCAAAAATATAACAAACAACATAATAATAAACATAATTTATGCTTACCATGAAATCACTCTGCACAAGATATTGTGCTGGTTTTACATCCATGGATGCTCCACCCGCAAAGTTAAAACTGACTAAAGGAAACGCATCGACACTGAATATTTAAGAAACACAAAAAAATTAATGAAATATTTAGAAATCCTAATTGAAACAAGCTCTCTTTTCATGTGAAGTAAATAGAGATCTTAATAACAAATATTATATTTATAATTACCTGGTTGAGACCAGATAACACGGGTTTCCTGCTAAAACAAAGGGATGGCTAAATTGTGACACCATAGAAGTTATCTACAAAGCAATTTAGAAATTGAACATCAGTATACATTAAGGCTGTTACAATTCTTAAAAATACAACAGAAATAAGCAAACCCAATTTTAAGAAAATAAATAATAAGAATTATGTAAAAAAGAATGTAAACTTCAACATGGTGTCTAATTGTTTGTTGAAGTATCTTAAGAAATACAATCTCCATTAAATCATTTCGTGATTTTTAAACAAAAAGCAATCATCGACTAGATCAAAGAATGGTTCAAAATCGATCTATATATCCAACATGATAAAACTTAATACAGGTCAAATAAGGCACGAATGTGAGAAACTTAATACAATTCAATGGAAAAAGGTCAATCGGTGATTTAACGAAATAGACTAAACATGAGACAAGCAAATCAAAGAGTAAGAAAATATTCTCACTATTTTTTCGCAACGCAGAATTCCTCATCATGAAAAAGTCAAATGAGAAAAATATGCCAGACAAAGTTCAACATTTCAATGTTTTGAGCATGGTACAAGAAATCTTACTGCATTGACCAGGGGATTATAGACTTCCGGAAAAAGATACGCCAGTGATGTACCACTGTCAATAGTAGTTCCCCTGTCTCCATATTTGGCTGGTGAAAAAGCAACTGGATCAATTGAGAGGAGCTGTCCATTGACAGCAATGCTCTCAAGATTCATGTAATAATGACTCCTAAGATTTTGAAAAGACAAAGACTAGTCAATTATACCGCAAAAATAAGAAGCGTTTTAAGTAGCCAGTAGGTAATATCAACTAAGAGGCATCTGACAAGAACAAAAACAACAAAAGAAGCTTCACAGGGTAATATAACAACATAATTAGTAATATAACAACAAAATAATAATCAAACCACTCTTTCACAGGGTGGTGTCAAATACATGGATCAAGTAAATCAGTAAATCAGTAAATTCAGATTCAAGATTGATATTTATTTTTACATCTCCTTCAATGATTTACTCTATATTTTCCTTTTTATATATCTCTAATTACTAGACTATCATTTATATTTTGTTGTTTTTAAAAATCTTCTCCATACATCCGAACTTACTTATATGACATTCCATACATTCACCAACTTCAGTCACAACAATTTGTTAAGGGAGGCTTGTAGGTTACTTAGCTTTTTTGTTTAACATGTTACTTTTACATTCAATTGAAAAACCATTTAATTAAATTAACAATTTTTTTTCCAAGACCAGATTGATTTAATCGTGTTTTAAACATACTCGCTTGTGGGGTGTCATGTCAAGTAATTTTCAAGCAATCAAATTTTGTTTCCTATCTTTCAACCTAGCATATTGTAACTCTACCAAAAGCAAAATTGATAAATTTTATAATTATTGATTGTCAATTGACAATAATCTAATTGTACAAATTTTATTCTATAAACTCCTTTCAAAAATGTCTTGTATGCTTCTTTATATCAATATTGTGCAATATATGGAAAAAATGACCCACAAACTACAAAAAGAAAATGAGAAAAACAGTGCAGAAGAGAACATACTTTGATGGAGCAAGTGGACTATAGACAATACTTGGCTCCACAACCGCACCAAGAGCTAGAATGCCTCCCCATTGCCATCTCCTTTCAAGCAATGAGAAAAAGCATTCGGTATTATTTCACGTGCTGACAATTGAGACACAACAGACAGAGGACCAGGGCCAACCCCAAAGATTCCATCAAACGCTGTTGGTGTCTCAATCAAACCTCCACCAAGATGAGTACCACACCTATTGCCAAAACAACACTTCAATAAAGTTTTATTTCAAAACAAAATCCATATTTATTTATCAGTTTTCAAAAGTCAAATTTGAGTTATGTATCAGAGCAAGATACAAAACATAAGGGGAACCTATTCACATATTTTCAATGCAGCATCTATGAACTGTCTTTACATATCATACCTGAGTTAGATAAATCTTTCTTTCACCAAAACTCTACCAAAACTCTACCGGTTTATAAATTCATAATTTGTAAATAATTCAATGCCAAAACTCATATTAAGTATTAGTATTAACAAAAACATTAGAATGAATGCAAAAACTAAAAGAGAAGATAAGAAAATCCTATTATTTACCAATTCTTCAATTTATTAAAAAATTAACCTGTTGACAAAACTTGCATGACCAATTTAACTCCCCCAACACTCCCCATTCCGAAATTATCTATAATTGAGTCCTAGTCTTTTAGCATAAGCTCCCTTGACCCGCCTATCCAAGTCTAATTTATATATGTTCCAACATACACACAAATTTATAATTGTCCAAAATAAATAAGCATAACAGTTTCTCACCCAAAAGAGACAGTGGCTGAAGAGTTAACACTTGAAGGAGAGGGCTGCCCCGAGGATCATGTCAAAATGCATTTCATCAGTGACATAAACACGCGAGGTAGTACTATTATCTTGATACCCATAGGTGTATGTGCACTGTTTTAACAGGAGGAAGGCATCGAACATCCACACCTTGAACCCCGAAAGGGCATAGACCGTCCGAGCAATAAATCATCGCAGCCGTGGATGAATCTATCGTGTCAAAGAAATTGAATTTAAACTGCAGAGTACACAACACAACAGGCAACAAATATTAAGCTTCAAATAAAAATATTGGTTCCCAAGGCAACAAAACAAGTACCACATCATAAGTAGTACTACAATTAAGTATGCATAGTAAAAAAGAAATGACGAAAATTTGAAACTCCTTTACCCCAACTCCATTAGATCGAGGGCAATTATCACAATGATTGCAACTAACCCAGAGAAGGTCGCTTCCAGTATCAATCAGCACAGTATATTCCCTTGGTGGAGATCCGAGCTTGACTGTTGTTGTGTACATACTGAACAAAAAAAAAAAGCCATCCGATTTTTTTGAATGCAATTAAACTATTCTGGCCAAAACAACACTTCAATGCAATTAAACTCAGATTTTTTTGAATAAATTGAATATGTAATATTATTATCAACATCTAAAAATAAATAAATAAAATTCATTTCCCTATCTAACTATACAACACAGCATAAGAGAAAGAAAAAAAGTTTATGGGAGAGATCATTGGCTCTACCCAAACATGGAGTTGCCTTGGACGGGGAAACTGACAGCGCCATGCAATATTTTTGAGTTGCGAGCTCTGTCATGAGCTCTCAACGTCTCCATCTCAACACGATGGTTGAGCGGCACGACCCAGTTTAAAGGGAGGTAATCGGTACACATCATGGGTACAACAAGGATGGCCAAATAGCATGCAAAAAAGAATTGGTTAATGTAGAAATGCATTTTCGTTTTTAAGGTTAGAGAGTAGAAAAAGAGTGGTGGTAGAATTGGAGTGAAAATTGAAATAGAATAGAGTAGAGCAAGAGAGAATGATAATGTGAATGATTATTAAGATTAACAATGGAGCTATTTATACTACTCAATGTGAATGAATTAAGATAAAATAAAGAAATGAACAATGTAAATGTAAATAATGCAGTAGTGCTTACACTAATTGACCCCTTTGCAGCTCATCATGTCACTTGCAGCTCATCATAGCACTTGCAGCTCGTGTAAGTTTGCTCTTCAAACTTCAATTTAACTAAAAAAACAGAATGATGACAGTTTTTAGATATGAATCAAATTAAGAAAAAAAGATGAAAATAATGATAAACATTATGTGTAAAGAGATAAAGAAAGATGTTGAGTATCAATAATAAACAACACTATGTATAATGGTTACATCTTTACATATCAGAAAAACTTGTTGTGTATTGAAAATGGAAAACGCATTTCAAAAGGGGGTTTAAGATAGATAGACAAAAATGAAAAATGCAACTCACTGAAAGTAGATTCCATGTGCTTGTGCGAGTGGGGTGATGTGGCTCACCTCTGTTACGTAATGGGAGATGCTCCGGCACGCCAGGCCGTTAGGTTCGCCGCCGAGAGCCAGGCCGTTAGGTTTAGATGCTGAGGAAACTCGAAATAAGAAAACACGGGTCGGGTTATAACACACGGGGCGGTCATCAGTGCCCAGTCCTGAAGCCCAAGAATTTCAAGTTTCTGCCATGCAAACAGCAACTATTGTTAGGCCCACTATTATTAATAACCCAATATGAATTAATTAAAGAAGAGGAGTACATGTGAGAGAAAAAGAGGAAATATACAAGGTAATACAAGTTAATCAAAATTAAAATAGGAATTCACAAAGAGAGAAAAATTGAAATCGCACATTGAAGCTAATAATGTACTCGTTGATTTCAAGGTTAAAAAGAATGTGAATGGACAAATTTTAATTTAATATATAGTTTTAATTTACCAAAAGCACTAATACACACTAAATATATAAATTCATTTTATTTTGGATTGTGTCCTCGTTTTACCAAAAAATTTATATTTAATGTAATATTTAATTATAATTTTGGTCTTTATATTTTCAACAGGAAATTGATTTTTTTATTTTAAAAGTCGATAATTTTAATCATTTTTTAGATTTTTAAATTAAAAAAAAACGACGATTTGACATATTTTAAATGATGTGGCATACGATTTTATTTTACAGAATCATTTAGATTTATTAATTGAACGAGCGGTGTAAATTTATTTTATATTAGTTGTTTTACGTAGGTATTAATTTACTAAAAAATTGAATTTTGACTAAATAAAATTGAACCTTAATTCACTTAGTGATCTGTTGTTGTACAAATATATCTTTTCTTTAGTTTACTCAATTACTTGTGAAAGTTTAGCTTATTTTGACTTATTTAGTTAATTGTTTAAAATGCTGGATTTTAGTATGTCATTAAAAATTAACTATCACGATACAATTGTTTACTACATACAATTTGAAATTATATTTTACAAATAATTATTTCACTTTTCATCATAGTTGTGTGCTACTTGCTACAGACGGTTAAGGTGTATTGAATGTTTATTATCAATTCAGCTTTGGTTTTGTAATCCCTCAAGAATTATAGCACTTGTTGTTGTACAGTTTTGTTGGTTCATTAATACAATTTGCTGTGTTTTTTTGGTACACAGAGAGAGCAAGAGCCCAACATTTTGCTGTTTTAAAGACCCTTTTCATCATTTTTTAAGAAGTTGTTAATGATTCTAAAAGCATTGATTTTGTCATTCAATGATTTATAGATGGTTTATGAGAAAAAAAATTAAAAATAAACATTATGTGTAAGAGAGATAAAGAAAGATGCTGAGTATCAATAATAAACAACACTATGTATAATGGTTACATCTTTACATATCAGAAAAACTTGTTGTGTATTGAAAATGGAAAACGCATTTTTCAAAAGGGGGGTTTAAGATAGATAGACAAAAATGTAAAATGCAACTCACTGAAAGTAGATTCCATGTGCTTGTGCGAGTGGGGATGATGTGGCTCACCTCTGTTACGTAATGGGAGATGCTCCGGCACGCGAGGCCGTTAGGTTCGCCGCCGAGAGCCAGGCCGTTAGGGTTTAGATGCTGAGGAAACTCGAAATAAGAAAACACAGGGTCGGGTTATAACACAGCGGGCGGTCATCAGTGCCCAGTCCTGAAGCCCAAGAATTTCAAGTTTCTGCCATGCATACAGCAACCTATTGTTAGGCCCACTATTATTAAATAACACCAATATGAATTAAATTAAAGAAGAGGAGTACATGTGAGAGAAAAAGAGGAATATACAAGGTAATACAAGTTAATCAAAATTAAATAGGAATTCACAAAGAGAGAAAAAATTGAATCGCACATTGAACTAATAATGTACTCGTTGATTCAAGGTTAAAAAGAATGTGAATGGACAAATTTAATTTAATATATAGTTTTAAATTTTACCCAAAAGCACTAATACACACTAAAATATATAAATTCATTTTTATTTTGGATTGTGTCCTCGTTTTTACCCAAAAAAATTTATATTTAATGTAATAATTTAATTATAATTTTGGTCTTATATATTTTTCAACAGGAAATTGATTTTCTATTATTTTAAAAGTCGATAATTTTAATCTTTTTTTAGATTTTTAAATTAAAAAAAAAAACGACGATTTAACATATTTAAATGATGTGGCATACGATTTTATTTTAACAGAATCATTTAGATTTATTAATTGAACGAGCGGTGTAAATTTATTTTATATTGTTGTTTTACGTAGGTATTAATTTACTAAAAAAATTGAATTTTGACTAAATAAAATTGAACCTTAATTCACTTAGTGATCTGTTGTTGTACAAATATATATTTTCTTTAGTTTACTCAATTACTTGTGAAAGTTTTAGCTTATTTTTGACTTATTTAGTTAATTGTTTAAAATGCTGGATTTTAGTATGTCAATTAAAAATTAACTATCAACGATACATTGTTTACTACATACAATCAACAAATTATATTTTACAAATAATTATTTCACTTTTCATCATAGTTGTGTGCTACTGCTACAGACGGTTAAGGTGTATTGAAATGTTTATTATCAATTCAGCTTTGGTTTTGTAATCCTCAAAGAATTATAGCACTTGATTGTTGTACAGTTTTGTTGGTTCATTAATACAATTTGCTGTGTTTTTTGGTACACAGAGAGAGCAGAGCCCAACATTTTGCTGTTTTAAGACCCTTTTCATCATTTTTTAAGAAGTTGTTAATGATCTAAAAGCATTGATTTTGTCATTCAATGATTTATAGATGGTTTATGAGAAAAAAAATTTAAAATAAAATTATTTTGTGTTATTTATCATAACAATAATTATTATTTAAAGACAAACAATTATACAAAATGATTTTTATGAAAAATTAATTTAAATCATTTTTTATTAGAATCAATTTTTAGATTATTTTAAGTATCAGATCTTGTTTTCTTTTTCAAAATTGTAACAAATAGAATACAAAATCATTTATTAGAAAAATTATTAGAATGCAATTTTTAGAGTGTGTTTTTAAAAATAATGTGTAACAAATATATGTATAACTTCAAAAATGAAATGGAACATACCAAAATAAGAAAGAATGGATTTCAATACCCACACATCTTAACTTCTATGCCACATTATGTAGCATATTTTATAAACTTCAAAAATATCAATGTGGAAAATAAAAAATTTAACAACTCATCGAAAATTTTGACATATTGAAATTTGTTTTGAAATTTCTGTTTGTAAAATTGTTTTGAATCAATTTACTACTATATCAAAAATTTATGAATTTTCGAATATTCGGTATGAGAAATTTTTTCTCAAAATTTTTACAAACATTAAATTTGTTTTGAAATTATGAAACAAATTTTCTCAATTTTTTATATATTCAGAAATGTCAATGATTTTTTTCTCAATTTGTTCTACATGACAAAATTTTCGTTTTTTAAATTTAATTGGAAAAATTTGCAATTTTTTTTGTATAACAATAATTTCATTAATGTGAAATTTTTTGCAATTTTTTACATACCAAAATTCCAACGGATTTATACAGAAAATTTCATATTTGTTTTGGATAAAAGATTAGTTCAAAAACTTTCAACGAAGAGAGATAATTGATAAGAATAAAAAGGGGTCAAAGTGTCGAGGTATGAAAATCAATTTCCAAACAAAAATGCAAAATAGGTGAGTTTCCAACATCAAATAAACTTAACGAGCCTCTATCCCTAAATGGGTCTGGCCCCAGCTGGAAGAAAAAGATTGGGGTGACTGCTATTTTACCCCTATTACTTATAGGCAAAAAATTTTGAAATTATTAATATTTCGACATTTCAATTTTCGAATTTAAAAAAAAATAAAAAATGTATTCAAATTTGTAATTTACCAAATTTTGAATTTTTTTTATTTTTTTAAATGGAAAAACTGCATTTAAGATATTTTATATTTATACAAAGTTTCAATTTTTTTAAGCTTTTGAAAAATTTACATTTTAAAAATTTCATTTTCATCTAGAGTTTTATATTTATTTAAATTTTTAGAAATATTGATATTTCAAAAATTTCATTTCATCAAAAATTTTGAAATTTTATTTTTTAAACTTTTAGAAAATTACATTTTGAAAGTTAAACATTCATCTATATTTTTTAATTTTTTAAATTTTGAAAAACTACTATCCAAATTTAAATTTTCTTTAAAACTTTAAAAAAAATTATTTTAAAAAATTTTACATTTATTCAAGTTCTTCTTAATTTTTCAAAAATTTTGACTATCGAAAAGGAGATGAGTGATAGTTTTTTCAAAAGAATATTCTCCCTTCACTGATGAGACTCGCTCGTTACAATTAGTCACCTGCTAAAAATTCCATTGAGAGAGAGGATTTTGTTGTCAACAATTTTTATCGAGGATTTTAAAATAATAAAAAACATAACAGAAAATAACAAGAGTCACACTACGATCTTTCTGCACTTCCATACAACTTGATGTTCCAAAATGTTTGATTTTCCATTAAAAACTGGGATGTTTAGAAACAGCTATTGGCAGCTTGTTATCAACAAAATAATAGTAGCCTTAAAACAATGTTAAATATCAAATTAAAGTTATAGCTTAAAAAGTCTCAAATAAATTCATTATATTAAATATTTGCAAAATTTCTGTAGAGTATAGTAATAAATAAAAAGTTTATAAAATTTAAGAAACATATTATATTTACTCTGCATTTTGTACATAAGATTATATGTTATCATCTTCATATGTATTAACACACAATTAAAGTCATGATTCAGTTTTCTATACATCTCACCTCCTTATTAGCTTTAATTTTTGTTTGAGATTTTAAATTGGATTGGATAATATCATTGGGCCACTTTAAGTTTTGAGTTTGGTTGTGTTCGGAAAAAAAATTAAAAAATAAAATAAACAAATTAAAAGTCACAAAAAAAAAAACAACTTTTTTATTTGGTTAAAGCCAACCCGCCCCACACTCGATGATACATTTTTTTTTCCGTTAATAACAACTGATCTCAATATATCAAATAGTATTAGGTATGATTATTTTTCACATAAAACAGAAAATTATGTGTCACTAGGAATGACAATATAATCAGCACCTCAACTGAACTCGTTTGATTTGGATGGAGAAAATCCACTTTATTGAGTATAGATACTAATTTTTCACGAAAATTAAATTTGAAGTGGAGACGAGTTTGAGTGGTGATATTACTCGGCACCCGAACCCACCCGCAAGTAATATATTGCAATTTTTAATGTTATATACATATACGTATGAATATACTTAATATATTTTAAATATTAAAAATTATAATATATCCTCTATAAAAAATATTTTTTAATTTTATTATTGTTTAATAATAATTATTTTATTATATTAATTATATATATATAATTTATAAATTTATAATTTTATATTTATAAATGAGATGAGATCTAATTTATACCTGATATAAAACGGAGATAAATGCATGTTTTCTCTATTTAGTTGGTTACTGGGTAGAGAAAGCCAAAATTCACTCTATGGAGGAAGGTAAAATCTGCTCACTACTGACTTCCATGCATGCCTATGGGCTGTAACCTACTTTATCATGAATGTTTTACAATTCAATTTCTTCTTAAAAATTATAACATTTCTACGTTTTTTAAACTGATTTTATTGGGTATTATTTCTTTGTACTATAGCTTTTTTTAAAAATAAAAATATACAAGATTAGTTTATAATATATAATCTTAAAAGTATCATTTTAATATCTCTTCTATTTTTTAATTTTTTGAATAGTTAAAATTCCCAAACAACATTAAAAAAAAATTATTTTTTCTAAGCGCTATTCATTAACTTATTTTTGGATATTTATTAGGGCGACCACAAAAAGAATACTATATTATATTATATATTATTATTATATTTAAAATAACTTTTATCATGTAAATTTTTTTAATACAAATATTTAAGTTATTAAATACTAAATTACTTTTTTTTAATCGATAAAAATATTCAAAATTTTTTTATTTTTAAAAATATTTACAAAAGAAGCTGTATTAATCTAACTTTAATTTGTTTTACACATAAAATTTTGCATATAGATATATTTCACAAAAGAAACTGCATCATATTTTTAAATTTACATAAGATTAAATTGATATTGATTTTAATATGTTCCGTAAATTCACTCAAACGGTAAGCTATAAAATTATATAAATTGCAAATAACCATTCACAAAAACTAGTTTCATAACCGATTTTCTTTTATAGAAATAGGGATACAAAGATAAACTGCAATCAATTAAAGAATGACTTTATTATTTTTTCATAGACAAAAAAGTGGCTTTATTAAAGCCTTATTAAAGAGCCTGCCTTGTTTGGACGGCTTGACCCCTAACTCTCAGCAAATATTAAATAAATTTGGGTTTTATTATCAGAGTAAAAAAATAGTTAAATAAAATTGATTATAATAATTTTAAAATTGTTTAATTTTAAATTTTTTTTGTATCTTTGGAGTAATGATTTTTGTATCTTAAAAAACATCAAAGATAAATAAAACGTATGATAATAATTTTAATATCAAAATATAATTAGACGGTAATTTGAATTTGTGTTAGGCTTCATGTGCTATATTCACACTTATCAAGATATTTATTGTGCCTCCAAAATGATATGTGGAGTATGCACCTGGCAACAAACATGTGAACTTGCGATATAATTGGAGTTATTCTAATAATTAGAGTCATTTATTTGATCAACTCTTATAAATGCACACCAACATATTTTCATTTATGATATATTAAAATTAAAGTGTTTTATATTATTGAGTAATAAATTTATTTATTGATCATTTAATAATTAGTGTTATTTATAAATAAAATAGGAATAAAAATTGAAAGAAGGGTTTAGGGTTTTTTTTTGGAAACCATCATTTTTTTAATATTGATTGACGTTAGGCAACCAAAGTCGATTGTCTTTGATTTTTACAGTGGACTAAATCCAAACAAAAAAAAAACTATAAAAAAATGGCATATTTTGCAAAGGACTTAATATATATTTTAGACCAAATATAATTTTTATTTTTTGGAAATAAAATTGAAAGGTTGAAATGTTTATAGAGATACAATTATATAATTAAAAATACATGAAATTATATATATTTATGCTTACAATATAATGTTTTTTTATTTTGATTTAATAACTGCAGACTTGCACCGTTAGTCTGTAATAATTTCACATTGATCTAATGAGTTATTCATTTTTCCATATATTACTATAAAAGTGGGTGGATTTGATGAATACATTGACAGTATACACAACTATTTCTCTTTTCTTTTGATTTATTGTACTTTGTAGTAATTTTTTTTAAATAAGTGAGATCTTTATAAATATATATCACATTCATCATTTTTCATCTAAATATTTCTTCAATCAATGATCTTATCAATATTTTTTACCACTATTTTGGTTCTTATTTTTAAGTATATACGTATTAAATCATTTTTTACATGTATGATTACACTATTAACTATACGGAACAATCTCTCCTTTAAAAAATTTAAAACAAAATGGATGAATTTAATATGATTTATATTCACTACAAGATATGTATATACGGACATTTATAGTGACAGTGTTTAAATACGGTAGGTATATTATATACATATGTATGATAGTTGGTATAAGGAGTTACGTAACATGGCAAATTTTTTACCGTGGGTATAGACACAATTTGTTTTACCTGTTAGAACTATTTTCAAATCCTTCGAAACCAAAATCTTAAATTTTTCACTCTGATTGATTACTCATTCTTCACCATTTTTGCGTTCCATCAAAATCAAACCCCTAAATCAATTTTTCTTTCTTTACTAAATACCCTAACTTCAATTTTTCTTTCTTTACTAAACCCCTAATCCTAACACCAAATCCCTAAATCAATTCTCACCCCTCCGTTCAACACACTGGCGCCGTCGCGATCTCCCCTCCGTCAACGCGAGCTCTAGGGCGTCGACGTTCACCCACTTCAGTGTTGGCGTTCACGGTGCTGTTGTCGTTCAATTTGTGGTTTGCGTTCGTTTTCGTTCTCGGCTTGTGCACCTTCGTTCATCCCTCGTGTGTCGTCGTTTTTTCTACTTCTCTGATGGTCCGGCAGTTCGATCCTCTTTTCGATTGTTTGTCTTTTCTTCTCCAGGTTTGCATCTTTGCTTCATGTTTTCGTGATTGCTGAGCTGGTTGCTTAGTTATGTAATTTGTGTTGCTCTATTCAGTGTATGATTTTTCGTTCATCTTCTTTGTTGTTCTGATCTGAGTTTTCGTTTTTCTTTGATGCTTACTCTGGTTCGTTCGTCATTTTGCTTTTACTTTCTTGTTCGTTTCATTTTGTTGTTCATTTTCGTTAGTTTATGTTCAGCATAAAGTTTGGAACCCATTAGTGATATTATATTGCTTGATTTTTGTTGTGGGAACTCTGGAAGGACTAAAAGAGTCTAATCAAAACATTACTTTCTACTTTGTTTACGTTATTATGGTGTGTTTTGAGCTACAACT
>PGWS01031148.1:0-17461 GCA_002896235.1 Cicer reticulatum
GTGAAATTTTTCTTCTTTTTTTACATACCAAAAATTTCAACGGATTTCATACGGAAAATTTCATATTTGTGTTGGGTAAAAGATTAGTTCAAAAACTTTCAACGAAGAGAGATAAAACTGATAAGAATAAAGGTCAAAGTGTAGAGGTATGAAATCCATTTTCCAAACAAAAATGCCAATAGGTGAGTCCCAACATATAAATAAATCTTAACGAGCTCTTAATCCTAACTCGGTCTGGCCCAGCTGAAGAAAAGATTTGGGTGTGAGTTGCTTATTTTACCCCTATTATCTTATAGGCCAAATTTGAATTACTTAATATTCGACAATTTTCAGTTCTTTTCGATTTAAAAATAAAAATATAAATTAAATTGTATTTTCAAATTTTAATTTATCCAAATTTTTGAATTTTTTTTTTATTTTTTTTTAAAATGGGAAAACTGCAATTAAAAAAGGATTAATTATTTATTATTACAAAGTTTCAATTTCTTTTAGCTTTTGAAAAATTTACATTTTAAAAATTTCATTCATCTAGAGTTTAATATTTATTTAAATTTTTTAGAATATATTGGTATTTCAAAAATTTCATATTCATCAAATTTGAATTTATTTTAAACGTTTTAGGAAAAAAATACATTTTGAAAGTTTAACACTCTCTATTATTTTTAATTTTTTTAAATTTTCTTTTAAAACTTTAAAAAAAATTATTTTAAAAAATTTTACATTTATTCAAGTTCTTCTTAATTTTTCAAAAATTTTGACTATCGAAAAAGGAGATGAGTGATAGTTTTTTCAAAAGAATATTCTCCCTTCACTGATGAGACTCGCTCGTTACAATTAGTCACCTGCTAAAAATTCCATTGAGAGAGAGGATTTGTTGTCAACAATTTTTATCGAGGATTTTAAAATAATAAAAAACATAACAGAAAATAACAAGAGTCACACTACGATCTTTCTGCACTTCCCATACAACTTGATGTTCCAAATGTTTGATTTTTCCATGAAAAACTGGATTGTTAGAAACAGCTATTGCAGCTTGTTATCAACAAATATAGTAGCCTTAAAACAATGTTAAATATCAAATTAAAGTTATAGCGTAAAAAGTCTCAAAATAAATTCATTAATATTAAATATTTGCAAAATTTCTGTAGAGTATAGTAATAAATAAAAAGTTTATAAAATTTAAGAAACATATTATAATTTACTCTGCATTTTGTACATAAGATTATATGTTATCATCTTCATATGTATTAACACACAAATTAAAGTCATGATTCAGTTTTCTATACATCTCACCTCCTTATTAGCTTTTAATTTTGGTTGAGATTTTAAATTGGATTGGATATATCATTGGGCCACTTTAAGTTTTTGAGTTTGGTTGTGTTCGGAAAAAAAATTAAAAATAAAATAAACAAATTAAAGTCACAAAAATAAAACAACTTTTTTATTTTGGTTAAAAAGCCAACCCGCCCCACACTCGATGATACATTTTTTTTTTCCCCGTTAATAACAACTTTGATCTCAATAATATTCCAATAATATTATGGTATGGATTATTTTTCACATAAAACAGAAAAATGATGTGTCACTAGGAATGACAATATAATCAGCACCCGTGGATACTCAGTTGAACTCGTTTGATTTGGATGGAGAAAATCCACTTTAATTGGGTGCAAATACTAATTTTTCACGAAATTAAAATTTGAGAGTGGAGACGAGTTTGGAGTGGTGATATTCACTATGCACCCGAACTCACCCCGCAAGTAATATTATTGCAATTTTTAATGTTATAATACTATTCGGTATTGAATATACTTAATATTTATTTAAATATTTAAAAATTAATAATATTATCTCTATAAAATATTTTTTAATTTTATTAATTGTCTAATAATAATTATTTTTATGATATTAATTATATATTTATTTAAAATTTATAATTTTATATTTATAAATGAGGATGAGATCTAAATTTTATACCTGATATAAAACGGAGATAAATGCATGTTTTCTCTATTTAGTTGGTTACTGGGTAGAGAAAGCAAAATTCACTCTATGGAGGAGGCAAAATCTGCCTCCACTCTGCTTCCATGTCATGCCTATGTGTAACTATTTTATCATGAATGTTTTCAATTCAATTTCTTTTAAAAAAATTATACATTTTACGGTTTTTTAAACTGATTTTATAGTATTATTTTTGTTATAACTTTTTTTTAAAAAAATAAAAATATAAAAGTTTAGTTTAAAATAATTTATCTTAAATATCATTTTTAAATATTCATTATTTTTTATAATGTTTTTGAATAGTAAAATTTCCAAAGAAAATAAAAAAAAAATTATTTTAAGAAGCTATTCATAAACCTTATTTTTGAGAATATATATATATTAATTATATTTAAATAAACTTTTTATCATGTAAATTTTTTTTAATACAAATATTTAGTATTAAATACTAAAATTACTTTTTTTTTTTAATCGATAAGAAAATTATTCAAAATTATTTTATTATTTTTAAATAATTTTTAGCAAGAAGCTGTATTATCTAACTTTAATTTGTTTTGACACTAATTGCATATATGATATATTTCACAAAAAGAAACTTGCATCATATTTTATTTTAACATAAGAATTAAATTGATATGATTTTAATATGTTCCGTAAATTCAACTCAACGGTAGCTATAAAAGTATAATAATTGCAAATAACATTCATACAAAACTAGTTTCATAATCGATTTCTTTTATAGAATCAGGGATACAAAGATTAAACTGCAATCAATTAAAGAATGACTTTATTATTTTTTCATAGACAAAAAAGTGCTTTATTAAAGCCTTATTAAAGCTGCTTAGTTTGGACGGCTTGACCTCCTAACTCTCAGGCAATATTAAATAAATTGTTTTATTATGCAGAGTAAAAAAATAGTTAAATAAAATTGATTTATATAATTTTTAAAAATTTGTTTAATTTTAAATTTTTTTTGTATCTTTGGAGTAATCGATTAATTTGTATCTTAAAAAACTCAAAGATAAATAAAACGTATGATAATAATTTTAATATCAAAATATAATAGACGGTAATTTTGAATTTGTGTTAGGCTTCATGTGCTATATTCACACTTTATCAAGATATTTATTGTGCCTCCAAAATGATATGTGGAGTATGCACCTTGGCAACAAACATGTGAAACTTGCGATATAATTGGAGTTATTCTAATAATTAGAGTCATTTATTTGATCAACTCTTATAAATGCACACCAACATATTTTCATTTATGATATATTAAAAATTAAAGTGTTTTGTATTATTGAGTAATAAGTTTATTTAGTGATCATTTAATAATTAGTGTTATTTTATAAAAAAATAAGAATAAAAATTGCAATAAGGGTTTAGGTTTTTTTTTGGAAAACTCTTCATTATTTTAATGTTGATTTGACGTTAGGCATCAAAATCGATTGTCTCTGAATTTACAGAGGATTAAATCCAAACAAAAAAAAACCTATAAATAAAAATGGCATATTGCAAGGACTAAAATATATATAAAACCAAATATATTTTATTTTTGGAATTAATTGAAAAGGTTGAAATTTTATTTAGAGATTCAAATTTATATAATTCAAAAAATAAATGAAAAATATATATATTTATGCTTACAATATATGTTTTTTTATTTTGAGTTTAATAAACGGCACGTTGCCGTTAGTTAAAAATAATTCACATTGACATCTAATTGAAGTTATTCATTTTCCCATATATACTATAAAGTGAGGTGATTTGATGGATACATTGACAATACACAACTATTTTTTCTCTTTCTTTGATTTATTGTACTTTGTAGTAATTTTTTTTTTAAATAAAGTAATTGATCTTTAATAAATATATCAATTTCATTTTTCATCTAATATTTCTTCAATCATGATCTTATCAAATATTTTTTTACCAACTATTTGGTTCTTATTTTTAAGTATATTAGTATTTAATCATTTTTTACATGTATGTTTACACTATTAACTATTACGACAATCTCTCCTTTAAAAATTTAAAAACAAAATGGACGAATTTAATATGATTTATATTCACTACAGATGTATACGGAACATTTATAGTGACAGTGGTTTAAATAGCGTAGGTATATTATATACATATGTATGATAAGTTGGTATAAGGAGTTACGTAATCATGGCAACTTTTTTACCGTGGGTATAGACACAATTTGTTTTACCTGTTAGAACTATTTTCAATCCCTTCGAAACCAAAATCCCTAAAGTTTCCTTCACTCTGTTCGTTTCATTTTGTTGTTCATTTTCGTTAGTTTATGTTCAGCATAAGTTTGAACCCATTAGTATATGATATTTTTGCTTTTTGTTGTGGGAACTTTGAAGGAATAAAGATCTAATCAAACATACTTTACTACTTTGCTTACGTTATTATGGTGTGTTTTGAGCTACAACTTTAGTAATGTAGTTTGAATTTGGAAATTTGGAATTTGGAATGTTGAATTATTTTTATGTTAATTCGTCTTTCTAGTAAGCATTGTGTTATTTTCATAGGTTCTTTATGCTATTATTTTACCATCCATAGACTCGTACATGTCTAGTATATGAGTCAAGTCTACAGACTCTTCATGAGTCTACATAGACTCTTGATTCTTGACATCGATGCTAATCTTTGAATTAAGAAGTAAGGAGGATGAATTTGAAAAGATAAAGAAACTCAATTTATTGCTTGTGTTATTTGTAGCTGCATATTTTATATTTTTCCTATTGTTGTATATATGCATTATATTAGTTTTTTATCTCCTTCTCATATTTGAATCAACTTATTTTCATTTTGACTTTATATTTGCTGCTTTTTGGTGCACGTCTTTGACATCTCCGTCATATTTGATCTTCGTCATTGACACACAATCTGGTACTATGAACTTTTCAAATAGCTTAGAAAGTGTCTCTGAAGTTTTTGAATATCGAAACAACATAGTATAGTATATACTTTATGTGTTATGTTTTGGATTGATCGTTGAAAATAAAAGACACTTGTGGCTTTTTTACTTATAGCTATATTTTAGTTTAGTTATTTGTAATGATTATTTCTTTTTTTTGACGGATTGGTAATCATTAGCATGTATATGTATGTGGCTCTATGAGTTTGTGGTTGATTGTTTTGATAATCATTCTCTTGAAATGTTACTAATTTTGGCTATCTACTTACATTAAGGCCTAATGCTATAACTTTGTGTTTTGACTTGTTTTTTATACAACTATTGGATTTCTTGTTTTTACTTTAATCTTTAACATCAATAAGGTCAACCTAGTTTGTTATTGGAGAATGAAGATTACTTTCACTAACATTCATATATGAAGGAATCAAGCAAGTGATAATGATGGAACACAATTTGTTCTTATCATACAAACTCAACAATATGCAAAAGAAGAAATGTTGCATAACCTAGTTCTAGTCCTAATCATACAAAAGGTGTCACACATGAGTATGCAGTAGAACCTCACTCCATTCTTTCTATATATAGAAGCGGAAGAGGAACAATTGAAAAAGGTATAAAATTATACGCTTATTTTCTTTTTTTTTTTATACTTTATGTATGTAATTATAATGCTTAAATATTTTTTATGACTTTTTATTCACCAGTTGAGAGATTTACATTGAACCGCTCACTTGTGAAGATGGGTCAATTGTTAGTAAAGGCGCGCAATAGTGATTGTAAGTTTTGACCTTTTTGTATTAGAGATATGTGACTTTAATTGGCTCAGTTTACTTTTGATTGGGAATGTGACAACTTTGTTGATGATTATGTATTTTGCCATTTGTTTGATTATTGTTTTTGGTTCTTTTCAAATTTTTGTGGAAGACAATTGATAGTGTTTTAGTATAGTGACTTATTTTTTGAGCTAGGTTAATGACTTATTTTTTATTGTGTTGATTGTTTTTGGTACTTTTCAAATTTGCTGTGGAAGACAATTGATAGTGTTTAGTATAGTGACTTATTTTTTATTGCATTGATGGTTTGGGTTCTTTTCAAATATGTTGTGGAAGACAATTGATAATGTTAGTATAGTGACTTATAGTATGGATATATTAAGTGGAAAGTATATAGGTTCTTCGTGTCGCTATTACTTTCGCCTCCCCCAATCTAAAGGAGAAAGGTGCTTATAATAGGAAACTTGAGAAAAGCCATTAATTATTGTGCCAACACATGTTTAACTCTTATCAAAACAAGATACTAAATATTCACATCTGATTTATAATTTCACACATAATCGTTCTAGTTATTTGCTCTTTGATAAGCATATTTAGTGTTTATGTGTTGAAAGGAAACTCATGCACATGTTCTTGATCCATAAGATAACTTCAATCTTCTCTTTGTTTGATCAGTTTAATACATTTTAAATTTGCTATAAAAAATGTGTTGAATCTTGTCATTTGCTAGTTGATGTAATATTCGTAAGGACGTGATGCTGGTTGTTTTTTGCAAATTAAATATGTATTTTAAATTGTAATTTTATTGATTTTGCACAATAAAATACTAAAGTACTCTTAAGGTGGATATGAATTAGCTATTTTCAATTTTATATGTTTTGTAAGATTTATGTTCATTTTGAATATATGATATCGCACTTTGTGTTCTCTATGATAGAATTTGAACAAGTATGCATTGTCTATTTTGTGCACGGGCTCTTGTTCTTACGTGTGGACTTAATAAACGTAAGTTTAGTTTTAGGCAATTTATAATTTTTCAAATCGTTTAGTATTTTAAATTGCTCCTTGATTTCTGAAATCCATTTCCTTTATTCTCATAGAAAGAGTAATATTTGTAAAGTAGAATAATTTTCTGCATTTATATGAGCATTTTAGATTGATAAAATAGCTTTTATGTGAATTTGGAATATTTTCGTGATTTAACTAGTTTTTATATGTATATGAAAGACAATGGATTTGACATTCATTTATCTACGATTTTGTATTCAATTTCTTTGATATTTATAAAATCTATATTTGAAAACTATTTTTAGGTATTTGTCCTTGTTGCATGTTTACATACAGTACAACAACCATGTAGAAGCCATTTATATCCTACTATATCTTGCTGCAAGGTGCTACAGTTTGTTTAATGTTGGATGCTAATTATAAGTTCTTGCCATCATGTTTACAAAGTTTTCTAAATTGTTTTTTGGGAAATTTTTGTATCTACAGTGTTACTTCTCTTATTAACAAGCTTATAGTTCACTCAACTGAGGCCCATTTCATCTTTCATGAGCTCGCGAGAGGTAGCTTTCTTTCTTGCTTTGAAATTTTGAGTATGCTATAGTACTATGTTTTAATATTAAGATGATGCTTGACGAAAACAATACATTCTTATTTCTTAATGTTCTGTTGTGTGTCTTGAGTGAATTTGGTATCATAGGTTCTGTATTACTCATTAGTTAGAAGTATAAAAATTCAGCTGATTGGACTATTGTATTAAGTCAGCTGACTTTGTACTTTATAGAAGCAACTTAGTTGTTAATTGCTTACATTTACACTAATACATATTTAATTTTAAGCTCTTCAGGCCATTTTCGACGTCTCCTCAGGGAAAGCTCTGCAAAGCCATCAAGTCCATTGATATTAATCATAAACAAGTGACTCAAGTATTCACTGTGATCTAGATCAATAATTGATAATCACATTTCAAAATTCTCCCACATTTTTTTTGAACAAGAAACCCAACAATCTTGGGAAATGGAAAAAATTATATATAATTTGATAGAGGAAAAATGAAAAGAGTTAGATATAATTTGATGGAGGAAAAATCCTCCTACCCTACTTGTGTTATTATATGAGAATACATAATTAATTGTTTGATTGTACACTTTTACAGGTCAATAAACAAGAGACAAAATTATCCAGGTTAATTGTTTGATTGTACATTCCTTATTTGTACTTTCTAGGGAATGTTTAGTAGGAAATCGAGCACGAACATTAGCAGGAAATTGAGCACTCGCTAGGCTATGGAGTTTGTTGGCGAACTTTTGTTGCAAAAAGTGTCATTAAGTGCTGGGAGAACAATTTTTGAATAATGGAAGCTTTTCTAGTGAAGCAGTTGAATTATGAGTATTAGATGAGATTTCATATTCTAGGATACTAGCATTTGTTGTGTTGTCAAAAGTTCAAAGGCTAGCACAAAACCACCCTCAACATTTGATGATGTAAATTCAATGTTCGGATCTTTTGATTTGAGATTCTAAATTCAAAGAAGCTTCTACATTTGATGATGTAAATGATCTTTGATTTGAGATTCTTAATCATGGGTATATACTAATGTTGATTAAAGCAAACGAGATTGCAAAGATTAGAAGATGAAACATGAAGTTAAATCGTTGCAAACAATTGTGGAAATTCTTTCCAGACAGAGACTCAAATTCAATTTTTAATCCAAAGATTAATAATTGACCTCACTTTTCTACATGTTCGGAAATTAAATATTCAAATTTTGTATTGTATGTATTTCTCTCACTCAAAAATTATATATTTTATTTTTTTAATATATAAATATTTCTAGAATCCTTATATAATACCTGTAGGATACATGTTAATATTTTCCCTTTTTATTGTGCTTGTATATAAACATTAGATTTATTACAAATATACTATAAAATATATTTAATTAAATCCGTATTAAGTGAATATTAATCTGGGCATAAAAATTACTCCTACCAAATTAATTTGCACCAACTTATTATCTTGTATATAGAACATCACAATTATTTTTCTATTACTTACAGATTAATTTGCACCAAGAAAGTAATTCCTTCAACTTTCTATTATTTTAAGACAAGAGAAAGTAACTTTATAGAAAACAACAACCATATATGCAATATCACAATTGACAGAGTATCCATTAATTATAGATTTGCACCAATAACAGAGTAACAACTTAATAGAATTGTGATGTTTTATCAACATGTTACAAGATAACAGAGTACCACCACGGTGAAATTAACATGTGGTACACTATATAAAATTATATTTAACTAAACCGTATTAAATGATATTAATCTGGACATAAAAATTACATAGATTGAATATTGAAATTAAATTACAAAAATGGTATAAAAAAAGAGCCACAATAATTACAGGTAATAACTTTGACAAAATCCCTAACTCTGAACTGATGATGGAACTCGACCGCTTTGCTCTAGGATTATTGTTCTTGTCTTTGCTCACGGTCACATTTACATTCACAGGCATAGAACCTAAAACAAATTTTTAATTTTAAGACAAAGAGAAAGACTATATACTACTTGTAGGAAATAAAAATTCTAAGGGGTGAACTTACAATTATAATTCGTCCATCCTATTTGCTGATTAGCCAAATCGTAGACAACGATCTTATCTTTTAGGACAAGATCTGCAAAAAATAAGATAATACTCGGATAAATCAATTAATATCATCAGAATTACAAAGATCTATCACGCTAATTATTTGGGCCAGATACATAACAATTTTAGAATATTTTACCATTTATAAAGTTCCCATTTAATCGGACAAAAAAAAAGATACCATTTAATAATCAAATGAGAGAATTATAATTTTTTTTTTTCCAATTAATAGCAGAGTTTTAGAGTCCGTTTAAATTGGTCCATCATCTAACCTCCTAAATATTTGGTGTCCACTTTTTCCACTTCTGGAAACCTATGCACCACAGCCCAGCATTCTGTTAAAGCAAAATGACAACATTAGTGACATACAATTCCAAAGAATAACTTGTATGCAAAAATATAACAAACAACATAATAATAAACATAATTTATGCTTACCATGAAATCACTCTGCACAAGATATTGTGCTGGTTTTTACATCCATGGATGCTCCACCCGCAAAGTTTAAAACTGATAAAGGAAACGCATCGACACTGAATATTTAAGAAACACAAAAAAATTAATGAAATATTTTAGAAATCCTAATTGAACAAGCTCTCTTTCATTGTTGAGTAAATAGAGATCTTAATAACAAATATTATATTTATAATTACCTGGTTGAGACCAGATAACACGGGTTTCCTGCTAAAACAAAGGGATGGCTAAATTGTGACACCATAGAAGTTATTACAAGCAATTTAGAAATTGAACATCAGTATACATTAAGGCTGTTACAATTCTTAAAATACAACAGAAATAAGCAAACCCAATTTTAAGAAAATAAATAATAAGAATTATGTAAAAAAGAATGTAAACTTCAACATGGGTGTCTAATTGTTTGTTGAAGTATCTTAAGAAATACAATCTCCATTAATCATTTCGTGATTTTAAACAAAAAGCAATCATCGACTAGAATAAAGAATGGTTCAAAATCGATCTATATATCCAACATGATAAAACTTAATAATACAGGTCAAATAAGCACGAATGTGAGAAACTTAATACAATTCAATGGAAAAAGGTCAATCGGTGATTTAACGAAATAGACTAAACATGAGACAGCAAATCAAAGAGTAAGAAAAATATTCTCACTATTTTTTCGCAACGCAGAATTCCTCATCATGAAAAAGTCAAATGAGAAAAATATGCCAGACAAAGTTCAACATTTCAATGTTTTGAGCATGGTACAAGAAATCTTACTGCATTGACCAGGGATTATAGACTTCCGGAAAAAGATACGCCAGTGATGTACCACTGTCAATAGTAGTTCCCCTGTCTCCATATTTGGCTGGTGAAAAAGCAACTGGATCAATTGAGAGGAGCTGTCCATTGACAGCAATGCTCTCAAGATTCATGTAATAATGACTCCTAAGATTTTGAAAAGACAAAGACTAGTCAATTATACCGCAAAAATAAGAAGCGTTTTAAGTAGCCAGTAGGTAATATCAACTAAGAGGCATCTGACAAGAACAAAAACAACAAAAGAAGCTTCACAGGGTATATAACAACATAATTAGTAATATAACAACAAATAAATAATCAAACCACTCTTTCACAGGGTGGGTGTCAAATACATGGATCAAGTAAATCAGTAAATCAGTAAATTCAGATTCAAGATTGATATTTATTTTTACATCTCCTTCAATGATTTACTCTATATTATTTCCTTTTTATATATCTCTAATTACTAGACTATCATTTATATTTGTTGTTTTTAAAAATCTTCTCCATACATCTGAACTTACTTATAATGACATTTCCATACATTCACCAACTTCAGTCACAAAAATTTGTTAAGGGAGGCTTGTAGGTTACTTTAGCTTTTTTGTTTAACATGTTACTTTTACATTCAATTGAAAAACCATTTAATTAAATTAACAATTTTTTTTCAAAGACCCAGATTGATTTAATCGTGTTTTAAACATACTCGCTTGTGGGGTGTCATGTCAAGTAATTTTCAAGCAATCAAATTTTGTTTCCTATCTTTCAACCTAGCATATTGTAACTCTACCAAAAGCAAAATTGATAAATTTTATAATTATGATTGTCAATTGACAATAATCTAATTGTACAAATTTTATTCTATAAACTCCTTTCAAAAATGTCTTGTATGCTTCTTTTATATCAATATTGTGCAATATATGGAAAAAATGACCACAAACTACAAAAAGAAAATGAGAAAAACAGTGCAGAAGAGAACATACTTTGATGGAGCAAGTGGACTATAGACAATACTTGGCTCCACAACCGCACCAAGAGCTAGAATGCCTCCCCATTGCCATCTCCTTTCAAGCAATGAGAAAAAGCATTCGGTATTATTTCACGTGCTGACAATTGAGACACAACAGACAGAGGACCAGGGCCAAACCCAAAGATTCCATCAAACGCTGTTGGTGTCTCAATCAACCTCCACCAAGATGAGTACCACACCTATTGCCAAAACAACACTTCAATAAAGTTTTATTTCAAAACAAAATCCATATTTATTTATCAGTTTTCAAAAGTCAAATTTGAGTTATGTATCAGAGCAAGATACAAAACATAAGGGAACCTATTCACATATTTTCAATGCAAGCATCTTATGAACTGTCTTTACATAGTCATACCTGAGTTAGATAAATCTTTCTTTCACCAAAACTTCTACCAAATCTACCGGTTATAAAATTCATAATTTGTAAATAATTCAATTGCCCAAAACTCATATTAAGAGTATTAGTCATTAACAAAAACATTAGAATGAGATGCAAAAAACTAAAAGAGAAGATAAGAAAATCTATTATTATTTACCAATTCTTGTCAATTTATTAGAAATTATATTAACTGTTGACAAAACTTCATGAACAATATTTAACTCCACCCAACACTCCCCATTCCGAAATTATCTAACTATTTGAGTCCTAGTCTTTTAGCATAAGCTCCTTGACTGCGCCTATCCAAGTCTAATTTTATATATGTTCCAACATACACACAAATTTAAGTAATTGTCCAAAATAAATAAGCATAACAGTTTCTCACCAAAAGAGACAGTGGCTGAAGAGTTAACACTTGAAGGGAGAGGGCTGCCGAGGATCATGTCAAAATGCATTTCATCAAGTGACATAAACACCCGAGGTAGTACTATTATCCTGATACCCATAGGTGTATGTGCACTGTTTAACAGGAGGAAGGCATCGAACATCCACACCTTGAACCCCGAAAGGGCATAGACCGTCCGAGCAATAATCATCGCAGCCGTGGATGAATCTATCGTGTCAAAGAAATTGAATTTAAACTGCAGAGTACACAACACAACAGGCAAACAAATATTAAGCTTCAAATAAAAATATTAAGGTTCCCAAGGCAACAAAACAAGTACCACATCATAAGTAGTACTACAATTAAGTATGATAGTAAAAAAGAAATGACGAAATTGAAACTCCTTACCCCAACTCCATTAGATCGAGGGCAATTATCACAATGATTGCAACTAACCAGAGAAGGTCGCTTCCAGTATCAATCAGCACAGTATATTCCCTTGGTGGGAGATCCGAGCTTGACTGTTGTTGTGTACATACTAACAAAAAAAAAAAGCCATCAGATTTTTTGAATGCAATTAAACTATTCTGGCCAAAACAACACTTCAATGCAATTAAACTCAGATTTTTTTGAATAATTGAATATGTAATATTATTATCAACATCTAAAATAATAATAAAATATCTAATTCCCTATCTAACTATACAACAGCATAGAGAAAGAAAAAAAGTTTATGGGAGAGATCATTGGCTCTACCCAAACATGGAGTTCCTTGGACGGGGAAACTGACGCGCATGCAATATATTTTGAGTTGCGAGCTCTGTCATGAGCTCTCAACGTCTCCATCTCAACACGATGGTTGAGCGGCACGACCCGGTTTAAAGGGAGGTAATCGGTACACATCATGGGTACAACAAGGATGGCCAAACAGCATGCAAAAAAAGATTGGTTAATGTAGAAATGCATTTTCGTTTTAAGGTTAGAGAGTAGAAAAAGAGTGGTGGTAGAATTGGAGTGAAAATTGAAATAGAATAGAGTAGAGCAAGAGAGAATGATAATGTGAATGATTATTAAGATTAACAATGGAACTATTTTATACTACTCAATGTGAATGAATTAAGATAAATAAAGAAATGAACAATGTAAATGTAAATAATGCAGTAGTGCTTACACTAATTGACCCCTTTGCAGCTCATCATGTCACTTGCAGCTCATCATAGCACTTTGCAGCTCGTGTAAGTTTGGCTCTTCAAACTTCAATTTAACTAAAAAACAGAATGATGACAGTTTTTAGATATGAATCAAATTAAGAAAAAAAGATGAAAATAATGATAAACATTATGTGTAAAGAGATAAGAAAGATGCTGGAGTATCAATAATAAACAAACACTATGTATAATGGTTACATCTTTACATATCAGAAAAACTTGTTGTGTATTGAAATGGAAAACGCATTTCAAAAGGGGGTTTAAGATAGATAGGACAAAAATGTAAAATGCAACTCACTGAAAGTAGATTCCATGTGCTTGTGCGAGTGGGATGATGTGGCTCACCTCTGTTACGTAATGGGAGATGCTCTGGCACGCCAGGCCGTTAGGTTCGCCGCGAAGAGCCAGCCGTTAGGTTGTAGATGCTGAGGAAAACTCGAAATAAGAAAGCACAGTCGGGTTATAAACACACGGGCGGTCAATCAGTGCCCAATCCTGAAGCCCAAGAATATTCAAGTTCTTCTGCCATGCATACAACAACCTATTCGTAGGCCCACTATTATTAATAACCCAATATGAATTAATTAAAGAGAGGAGTACATGTGAGAGAAAAAGAGGAATATACAAGGTAATACAAGTTAATAAAATTAAATAGGAATTCACAAAGAGAAAAAATTGAATCGCACATTGAACTAATAATGTACTCGTTGATTCAGGTTAAAAAGAAATGTGAATGGACAAATTTAATTAATATATAGTTTTATTACACAAGACTAATACACACTAAAAATATATAAATTCATTTTATTTTGGATGTGGTCCTCTTTTACCAAAAAAATTATATTTAATGTAATATTTAATTTATAATTTTGGGTCTTTATATTTTCAACAGGAAATTGATTTTTTATTTTAAAAGTCGATAATTTTAATCATTTTTTAGATTTTTTAAATTAAAAAAAAACGACGATTTGACATATTTTAAATGATGTGGCATACGATATTTTACAGATCATTTGATTTATTAATTGAACGAGCGGTGTAAATTTATTTTATATGTTGTTTTACGTAGGTATTAAATTTACTAAAAAAAATTGAATTTTGACTAAATAAAATTGAACCTTAATTTCACTTAGTGATCTGTGTTGTACAGAATATATCTTTTCTTTAGTTTACTCAATTACTTGTGAAAGTTTTAGCTTATTTTGACTTATTTAGTTAATTGTTTAAATGCTGGATTTTAGTATGTCAATTAAAATCTAACTATCAACGATACAATTGATTTACTACATACAATCACAAAAATTATATTCTTACAAATAATTATTTCACTTTTCATTCATAGTTGTGGTGCTACTTGCTACAGACGGTTAAGGTGTATTAATATGTTTATTATCAATTCAGCTTTGGGTTGTAATCCCTCAAGAATTATAGCACTTGTTGTTGTACAGTTTTGTTGGTTCATTAATACAATTTGCTGTGTTTTTTGGTACACAGAGAGAGCAAGAGCCCAACATTTTGCTGTTTTAAAGACCCTTTTCATCATTTTTTAAGAAGTTGTTAATGATTCTAAAAGCATTGATTTTGTCATTCAATGATTTATAGATGGTTTATGAGAAAAAAATTTAAAATAAAAATTATTTTGTGTTTATTTATCATAACAATAATTATTATTTAAAGACAAACAATTATACAAAATGATTTTTATGAAAAATTAATTTAAATCATTTTTTATTAGAATCAATTTTTAGATTATTTTAAGTATCAGATCTTTTTCTTTTTCAAAAATTGTAACAAATAAATAAAAATCATTTTAAAAAATTATTAGAATCAATTTTTAGAGTTGTTTTTAAAAATAAGGTGTAACAAATATATGTATAAACTTCAAAAATGAAATGGAACATACCAAATAAAGAAAGAATTGGATTTCATACCCACACATCTTAACTTCTATCCCACATTTTAGCATATTTGTATAAACTTTCAAAAATATCAATGTGGAAAATATAAAAAATTTAAACAACTCATCGAAAATTTTGACATATTGAAAATTTTGTTTTTGAAATTTCTGTTTGTAAATTTGTTTTAATCAATTTTACTACATATCAAAAATTTTGAATTTTCGAACTATTCGGTATGAGAAATTTTTTCTCAAATTTTTACAAACATGAAATTTTGTTTTGAAATTTATGAAACAAATTTTCTCAATTTTTTATATATCAGAAATTTCAATGAATTTTTTTTTCTCAATTTGTTCTACATACAAAAATTTCGTTTTTTAAATTTAATTGGAAAAATTTTTTGCAATTTTTTTTTGTATAACAATAATTTCATTAATGTGAAATTTTTTGCAATTTTTTACATACCAAAATTTCCAACGGATTTTATACAGAAAATTTCATATTTGTGTTGGATAAAAGATTAGTTCAAAACTATTCAACGCAAGAGAGATAAAAGTTGATAAGAATAAAGGTCAAAGTGTCGAAGGTATGAACTAATTTTCCAAACAAAAATGCAAATAGGTGAGTTCCAACATACAAATAAAACTTAACGAGCTCTTAATCTAAAAATGGGTCTGGCCCAGCTGAGAAAAGATTGGGGTGACTGCTATTTAACCCTATTACTTATAGGCAAAAATTTTGAAATTATTAATATTTCGACAATTTCAAGTTTTCGAATTTAAAAAAAAAAAGATTAAAAATGTATTTCAAAATTTGTAATTTATCCAAATTTTTGAATTTTTTTTTTATTTTTTAAAATGGAAAAAAACTGCATTAAGATATTTTATATTTATACAAAGTTTCAATATTTTTTTAAGCTTTTGAAATTTACATTTAATTTTCATTTCATCTAGAGTTTTAATATTTATTTAATTTTTAGAAATATTTGTATTTCAAAAATTTCATATTCATCAAAAATTTGATTTTTTTAAACTTTTAGAAAAATTACATTTTGAATTTAACTTCAATCTATTTTTTTAATTTTTTTAAATTTTTGAAAAAACTACTAATCCAAAATTTAAATTTTCTTTTAAAACTTTAAAAAAAATTATTTTAAAAAATTTTACATTTATTCAAGTTCTTCTTAATTTTTCAAAAATTTTGACTATCGAAAAAGGAGATGAGTGATAGTTTTTTCAAAAGAATATTCTCCCTTCACTGATGAGACTCGCTCGTTACAATTAGTCACCTGCTAAAAATTCCATTGAGAGAGAGGATTTGTTGTCAACAATTTTTATCGAGGATTTTAAAATAATAAAAAACATAACAGAAAATAACAAGAGTCACACTACGATCTTTCTGCACTTCCCATACAACTTGATGTTCCAAATGTTTGATTTTTCCATGAAAAACTGGATTGTTAGAAACAGCTATTGCAGCTTGTTATCAACAAATATAGTAGCCTTAAAACAATGTTAAATATCAAATTAAAGTTATAGCGTAAAAAGTCTCAAATAAATTCATTAATATTTAAATATTTTCAAAATTTCTGTAGAGTATAGTAATAAATAAAAAGTTTATAAAATTTAAGAAAACATATTATAATTTACTTCTGCAATTTTTGTACATAAGATTATATGTTATCATCTTCATATGTATTAACACACAAATTAAGTCAATGATAGTTTCTATACATCTCACCTCCCTTATTAGCTTTAATTTTTGGTTGAGATTTTAAATTGGATGGATATATCATTGGCCACTTTAAGTTTTTGAGTTTGGGTTGTGGTTCGGAAAAAAAAATTAAAAATAAATAAACAAATTAAAGTCACAAAAAAAAAAAACAACTTTTTTATTTTGGTTAAAAAGCCAACCCGCCCCACACTCGATGAT
>PGWS01031149.1:0-19963 GCA_002896235.1 Cicer reticulatum
TCCTAATCATACAAAAGGTGTCACACATGAGTATGCAGTAGAACCTCACTCCATTCTTTCTAATATAGAAGCGGAAGAGGAACCAATTGAAAAAGGTATAAATTATACCTTATTTCCTTTTTTTTTTATACTTTATGTATGTAATTATAATGCTTAATATTTTTATGACTTTTATTTCACCAGTTGAGAGATTTACATTGAAACCCTCACTTGTGAAGATGGGTCAATTGTTAGTAAAAAGGCCGCAATAGTGATTGTAAGTTTTGACCTTTTTGTATTAGAGATATGTGACTTTAATTGGCTCAGTTTACTTTGATTGGGAATGTGACAACTTTGTTGATGATTATGTATTTGCATTTGTTGATTATTGTTTTGGTTCTTTTCAAATTTTTGTGGAAGACAATTGATAGTGTTTAGTATAGTGACTTATTTTTGAGCTAGTTAATGACTTATTTTTTATTGTGTTGATTGTTTTGGTACTTTTCAAATTTGCTGTGGAAGGACAAGTTTGATAGTGTTTAGCTGTATATGATTTATTTTTATTGGCATTGATGGTTTGAGGTCTCTTTTCAAATATGTTGTGGAAGACAAAATCTGATAACTGTCTTAGTATAGTGCATCTTATAGTATGGGTACCTTTACTATAAAGTGGAACAGTATATAGGTGTTCTTCGCTGTCTTCTATTACTTTCGCTCCCCCAATTCTAAAGGAGAAAGTGCTTATAATATGGAAACTTGAGAAAAGCCATTAATAATTGTGCCAACACATGTTTAACTCTAGTCAAAACAAGATACTAAATATTCACATCTGATTTATAATCTTCCACACATAGAGTCGTTCTAGTTATTATGCTCTTTGATAAGCAATGATTTAGGTTTATGTGTTTGGAAAGGAAACTCCATGCACATGTAACTGATCCATAGATAACCTTCAATCTTCTCTGTTTGATCAGTTAATACATTTAATTTGCTATTAAAAATGTGTTTTGTAATCTTGTCATTTGCTAGTTGAGTAATCATTGTAAGGACGTCGATGCTGGTGTTTTTGCAAATTAAATATGTATTTAAATTGTAATTTTATTGATTTTGCACAAATAAATACTAAAGTACTCTAAAGGTGATATGAATTAGCTATTTTCAATTTTATATGTTTGTAAGATTTTATGTTCATTTTGAATATATGATATCGCATTTGTTTCTCTATGATAGAATTTGAAACAAATTATGCATTGTCTATTTTGTGCACGGCTCATTGTTCTTACGTGTGGGACTTAATAACGTAAGTTTAGTTTTAGGCAATTATAATTTTCAAATCGTTTAGTATTTTAAATTGCTCCTTGATTTTCTGAAATCATTATCCTTTATTCTCATAAGAATAGTAATTTTGTAAAGTAGAATAATTTTCTGCATTTATATGAGCATTTTAGATTGATCAAAATAAGCATATTTATGTGAATTTGGATATATGCTTTCGTGAGTTTAACTATTTTATATGTATATGAAAGACAATGGATTTGACTCATTTATCTACGATTTGTATTCCCATTTCTTTAGTATTCTATAAAATCTATATTCTAACAACATATTTTTAGGTATTTGTCCTTGTTGCAGTTGTACATACGTACAACCATGTAGAAAGCCATTATATCCTGACTATATCTTGCTGCAAGGTGCTACAGTTTGTTAATGTTGGATGCTAATTATAAGTTCTGCCATCATGTTTACAAAGTTTCTAAAGGTTTGGGAAGGGAAATTTTGTATCTACAGTGTTACTTCTCTTAATTAACATACTATAGTCCCACTCAACTGAGGCCACATTTCATCTTTTCATGAGCTCGCGAGAGGTAGATTCTTCTTGCTTGAAATTTTGGTATGCTATAGTACTATGTTTTATATTTAAGATGATGCTTGATCGAAAAAACAAATACATTCCTTATTTCTTATGTTCTGTTGTGTTGTCTTGAGTGAATTTGTACATAGTCGCTATATTCATTAGACAGTAGTTACAAACGCTGGATATATGAACTATTGTATTAAGTCAGCTGACTTGTACTCCTATAGAAGCAACTTAGTTGTTAACTTGCTTACTTACACTTAATACATATTTAATCTTTTAGCTCTTCAGCGCATTTCGACGTCTCCTCAGGGAAAGCTCTGCAAAGCCAGTCAAGGTCCATGATATTAATTCATAAAACCAAGTGACTCAAGTTTCACTGTGATCTAGATCAATAATTGAATAAACACATTCAAAATTCTCCCACATTTTTTGAACAAGAACCCAACAATCTTAGGGAAATGGAAAAAATATATATAATTTGATAGAGGAAAATGAAGATAATATATATTTGATTGGAGGAAATATCCTCCTACTCACTTGTGTTATATATGAGAATACATAATTAATTGTTTGATTGTACACTTTTAAGCGTCAATAAACAAGAACAAAATTATCCTCTCCTTGTTTGATTGTACATTCCTTTATTTGTACTTCTCTAGTATGTTAGTAGGAAATCGAGCACGAACTATTAGCAGGAAATGAGCACGTAGGCTATGGAGTTTGTTGGCGAACTTTGTTGCCAAAAAGTGTATTAAGTGCTGGGAGAACAATTTTGAATAATGGAAGCTTTTCTAGTGAAGCAGTTGAATTATGAGATATTAGATGAGATTTCATATTCTAGGATACTAGCATTTGTTTGTTGTTGTCAAAAGTTCAAAGGCTAGCACAAAACCACCCTCAACATTTGATGATGTAAATTCAATGTTCGGATCTTTGATTTGAGATTCTAAATTCAAAGAAGCTTCTTACATTTGATGATTGTAAATGATCTTTGATTTGAGATTCTTAATTCATGGGTATATACTAATGTTGATTAAGCAAACGAGATTGCAAAGATTAGAAGATGAAAACATGAAGTTAAATCGTTGCAAACAATTGTGGAAATTCTTCCAGACAAGAGACTCAAATTCAATTTTAATCCAAAGATTAATTAATTGACCTCACTTTTCTACATGTTAGGAAATTAAATATTTCAAATGTATTGTGTATTTCTCTCACTCAAAAATTATATATTTTATTTTTTTAATATATAAATATTTCTAGAATCCTTATATATACCTGTAGGATACATGTTAATATGTTCCCTTTTTATTGTCTTGTATATAAACATTAGATTATTTACAAATATACTATTAAAATATATTTAATTAAATCCGTATTAAGTGATATTAATCTGGGCATAAAAATTACTCCTACCAAATTAATTTGCACCAACTTATTATCTTGTATATAGAACATCACAATTATTTTTCTATTACTTACAGATTAATTTGCACCAAGAAAGTAATTCCTTCAACTTTCTATTATTTTAAGACAAAGAGAAAGTAACTTATAGAAAACAACAACCATATATGCAATATCACAATTGACAGAGTATCCATTAATTATAGATTTGCACCAATAACAGAGTAACAACTTAATAGAATTGTGATGTGTGTATCAACATGTTACAAGATAACAGAGCTACCACCACGGTGCAAATTAACATGTGGTACACTATATAAAATTATATTTAACTAAACCGTATTAAATGATATTAATCTGGACATAAAAATTACATAGATTGGAATATTGAAATTAAATTACAAATGGTATAAAAAAGAGCCAAAATAATTACAGGTAATAACTTGACAAAATCCCTAACTCTGAACTGATGATGGAACTCGACCGCTTTGCTCTAGGATTATTGTTCTGTCTTTGCTCACGTCACATTACATTCACAGGCATAGAACCTAAAACAAATTTTTAATTTTAAGACAAAGAGAAAGACTATATACTACTTGTAGGAAATAAAAATTCTAAGGGGTGAACTTACAATTATAATTCGTCCATCCTATTTGCTGATTAGCCAAATCGTAGACAACGATCTTTATCTTTTAGGACAAGATCTGCAAAAAATAAGATAACATACTCGGATAAAATCAATTATATCATCAGAATTACAAAGATCCTATCACGCTAATTATTTGGGCCAGATACATAACAATTTTAGAATATTTTACCATTTATAAAAGTTCCCATTTAATCGGACAAAAAAAAAAGATACCCATTTAATAATCAAATGAGAGAATTATAATTTTTTTTCCAATTAATAGCAGAGTTTATAGAGTCCGTTTAAAATTGGTCATCATCTAACCTCCTAATATTTGGTGTCCACTTTCCACTTTCTGGAAACCTATGCACCACAGCCCAGCATTCTGTTAAAAGCAAAATGACACATTAGTGACATACAATTCCAAAGAATAACTTGTATGCAAAAATATAACAAACAACATAATAATAAACATAATTTATGCTTACCATGAAATCACTCTGCACAAGATATTGTGCTGGTTTTACATCCATGGGATGCTCCACCCGCAAAGTTAAAACTGACTAAAGGAAACGCATCGACACTGAATATTTTAAAGAAACACAAAAAAAATTAATGAAATATTTAGAAATCCTAATTGAACAAGCTCTCTTTTCATGTGAAGTAAATAGAGATCTTAATAACGAAATATTATATTTATAATTACCTGGTTGAGACCAGATAACACGGGTTTCCTGCTAAACAAAGGGATGGCCTAAATTGTGACACCATAGAAGTTATCTACAAAGCAATTTAGAAATTGAACATCAGTATACATTAAGGCTGTTACAAATTCTTAAAATACAACAGAATAAGCAAACCCAATTTTAAGAAAATAAATAATAAGAATTATGTAAAAAAGAATGTAAACTTCAACATGGTGTCTAATTGTTTGTTGAAGTATCTTAAGAAATACAATCTCCATTAAATCATTTCGTGATTTTAAACAAAAAGCAATCATCGACTAGATCAAAGAATGGTTTCAAAATCGATCTATATATCCAACATGATAAAACTTAATACAGGTCAAATAAGGCACGAATGTGAGAAACTTAATACAATTCAATGGAAAAAGGTCAATCGGTGATTTAAACGAAATAGACTAAACATGAGACAAGCAAATCAAAGAGTAAGAAAATATCTCACTATTTTTTCGCAACGCAGAATTCCTCATCATGAAAAAGTCAAATGAGAAAAATATGCCAGACAAGTTCAACATTTCAATGTTTTGAGCATTGGTACAAGAAATCTTACTGCATTGACCAGGGATTATAGACTTCCGGAAAAAGATACGCCAGTGATGTACCACTGTCAATAGTAGTTCCCCTGTTCCATATTTGGCTGGTGAAAAAGCAAACTGGATCAATTGAGAGGAGCTGTCCATTGACAGCAATGCTCTCAAGATTCATGTAATAATGACTTCCTAAGATTTTGAAAAGACAAAGACTAGTCAATTATACCGCAAAATAAGAAAGCGTTTTAAGTAGCCAGTAGGTAATATCAACTAAGAGGCATCTGACAAGAACAAAAACAACAAAAGAAGCTTCACAGGGTAATATAACAACATAATTGTAAATATAACAACAAAATAATAATCAAACCACTCTTTCACAGGGTGGTGTCAAATACATGGATCAAGTAAATCAGTAAATCAGTAAATTCAGATTCAAGATTGATATTTATTTTTACATCTCCTTCAATGATTTACTCTATATTTTCCTTTTTATATATCTCTAATTACTAGACTATCATTTATATTTTGTTGTTTTTAAAAATCTTCTCCATACATCTGAACTTACTTATATGACATTCCATACATTCACCAACTTCAGTCACAACAATTTGTTAAGGGAGGCTTGTAGGTTACTTAGCTTTTTTGTTTAACATGTTACTTTTACATTCAATTGAAAAACCATTTAATTAAATTAACAATTTTTTTTCCAAGACCAGATTGATTTAATCGTGTTTTAAACATACTCGCTTGTGGGGTGTCATGTCAAGTAATTTTCAAGCAATCAAATTTTGTTTCCTATCTTTCAACCTAGCATATTGTAACTCTACCAAAAGCAAAATTGATAAATTTTTATAATTATTGATTGTCAATTGACAAATAATCTAATTGTACAAATTTTATTCTATAAACTCCTTTCAAAAATGTCTTGTATGCTTCTTTATATCAATATTGTGCAATATATGGAAAAATGACCCACAAACTACAAAAAGAAAATGAGAAAAACAGTGCAGAAGAGAACATACTTTGATGGAGCAAGTGGACTATAGACAATACTTGGCTCCACAACCGCACCAAGAGCTAGAATGCCTCCCCCATTGCCATCTCCTTTCAAGCAATGAGAAAAGCATTCGGTATTATTTCACGTGCTGACAATTGAGACACAACAGACAGAGGACCAGGGCCAAACCCAAAGATTCCATCAAACGCTGTTGGTGTCTCAATCAAAACCTCCACCAAGATGAGTACCACACCTATTGCCAAAACAACACTTCAATAAAGTGTTTATTTCAAAACAAAATCCATATTTATTTATCAGTTTTTCAAAAGTCAAATTTGAGTTATGTATCAGAGCAAGATACAAAACATAAGGGGAACCTATTCACATATTTTCAATGCAGCATCTATGAACTGTTTTTACATATCATACCTGAGTTAGATAAATCTTTCTTCACCAAAACTCTACCAAAACTCTACCGGTTTATAAATTCATAATTTGTAATAATTCAATGCCAAAACTCATATTAAGTATTAGTATTAACAAAAACATTAGAATGAATGCAAAAACTAAAAAGAGAAGATAAGAAAAATCCTATTATTTACCAATTCTCAATTTATTTAAAAAATTAACCTGTTGACAAAACTTGCATGACCAATTTAACTCCCCCCAACACTCCCCATTCCGAAATTTATCTATAATTGAGTCCTAGTCTTTTTAGCATAAGCTCCCTTGACCCGCCTATCCAAGTCACTCTAATTTATATATGTTCCCAACATACACACAAATTTTATAATTGTCCAAAATAAATAAGCATAACAGTTTCTCACCCAAAAGAGACAGTGGCTGAAGAGTTTAACACTTGAAGGAGAGGGCTGCCCGAGGATCATGTCAAATGCATTTCATCAGTACATAAACACCTGAGGTAGTACTATTATCTTGATACCCATAGGTGTATGTGCACTGTTTAACAGGAGGAAGGCATCGAACATCCACACTGAAATCCCGAAAGGGCATAGACCGTCCGAGCAATAAATCATCGCAGCCGTGGATGATATCTATCGTGTCAAAGAAATTGATTTAAACTGCAGAGTACACAACACAACAGGCAACAAATATTAAGCTTCAAATAAAAATATTTGGTTCCCCAAGGCAACAAAACAAGTACCACATCAGTAAGTAGTACTACAATTAAGTATGCATAGTAAAAAGAAATGACGAAAATTGAAACTCCTTACCCAACTCCATTAGATCGAGGGCAATTATCACAATGATTGCAACTAACCCAGAGAAGGTACGCTTATCCAGTATCAATCAGCACAGTATATTCCTTGGTGGAGATCCGAGCTTGACTGTTGTTGCTGTACATACTGAACAAAAAAAAAGCCATCAGATTTTTTTGAATGCAATTAAACTATTTGGCAAAACACACTCAATGCAATTAAACTCAGATTTTTTTGAATAAATTGAATATGTAATATTATTATCAACATCTAAAATAAATAAATAAATTTCATTTCCCTATCTAACTATCCAACACAGCATAAGAGAAAGAAAAAAAGTTTATGGGAGAGATCATTGGCTCTACCCAAACATGGAGTTGCCTTGGACGGGGAAACTGACAGCGCATGCAATATTTTTTTGTTGCGAGCTCTGTCATGAGCTCTCAACGTCTCCATCTCAACACGATGGTTGAGCGGCACGACCCGATTTAAAGGGAGGTAATCGTACAAATCATGGGTACACAAGGATGGCCAAACAGCATGCAAAAAAGAATTGGTTAATGTAGAATATGCATTTTCGTTTTTAAAGGTTAGAGAGTAGAAAAGAGTGGTGGTAGAATTGGAGTGAAAATTGAAATAGAATAGAGTAGAGCAAGAGAGAATGATAATGTGAATGATTATTAAGATTAACAATGGAGCTATTTATACTCTCAATGTGAAATGAATTAAGATAAAATAAAGAAATGAACAATGTTAAATGTAAATAATGCAGTAGTGCTTACACTAATTGACCCTTTGCAGCTCATCATGTCACTTGCAGCTCATCATAGCACTTGCAGCTCGTGTAAGTTTGCTCTTCAAACTTTCAATTTAACTAAAAACACAGAATTGATGACAGTTTTTAGATATGAATCAAATTAAGAAAAAAAGATGAAAATAATGATAAACATTATGTGTAAGAGATAAAGAAAGATGCTGAGTATCAATAATAAACAACACTATGTATAATGGTTTACATCTTTACATATCAGAAAAACTTGTTGTGTATGAAAATGGAAAACTCATTTCAAAAGGGGGTTTAAGATAGATAGACACAAAATGTAAAATGCAACTCACTGAAAGTAGATTCCATGTGCTTGTGCGAGTGGGATGATGTGGCTCACCTCTGTTACGTAATGGGAGATGCTCTGGCACGCCAGGCCGTTAGGTTCGCGCCGAGAGCCAGCCGTTAGGGTTTAGATGCTGAGGAAACTCGAAATAAGAAAGCACAGGTCGGTTATAACACACGGGGCGGTCATCAGTGCCCAGTCCTGAAGACCAAGAATTCAAGTTTCTGCCATGCATACAGCAACCTATTGTAGGCCCACTATTATTAATAACCAATATGAATTAATTAAAGAAGAGGAGTACATGTGAGAGAAAAAGAGGAATATACAAGGTAATACAAGTTTAATCAAAATTAAATAGGAATTCACAAAGAGAGAAAAATTGAAATCGCACATTGAACTAATAAGTACTCGTTTGATTCAAGGTTAAAATTAGAATGTGAAGGACAAATTTAATTTAATATATAGTTTTAATTTTACCAAAAGCATAATACACACTAAAATATATAAATTCATTTTATTTTTGGATTGTGTCCTCGTTTTTACCCAAAAAATTTATATTTATGTAATATTTAATTATAATTTTGGTCTTTATATTTTCAACAGGAAATTGATTTTTTTATTTTAAAAGTCGATAATTTTAATCATTTTTTAGATTTTTAAATTAAAAAAAAAAACGACGATTTGACATATTTTAAATGATGTGGCATACGATTTTATTCTTACAGATCATTTAGATTCATTAATTGAAACGAGCGGCGTGTAAATTTATTTTTATATTGGTTGTTTTACGTAGGTATTAATTACTAAAAATAATTGAATTTTGACTAAATATAAAATTGAACCTTAATTCACTTAGTGATCTGTTGTTGTACAAATATATCTTTTCTTTAGTTTACTCAATTACTGTGAAAGTTTTAGCTTATTTTGACTTATTTAGTTAATTGTTTAAAATGCTGGGATTTTAGTATGTCAATTAAAAATTAACTATCAACGATACAATGTTTACTACATACAATCAACAAATTATATTTTACAAATATTATTTCACTTTTCATCATAGTTGTGTGCTACTTGCTACAGACGGTTAGGTGTATTGAATGTTGTATTATAATTCAGCTTTGGTTTCTGGTAATCCTCAACAATTATAACACTTGTTTGGTTGTACAGAGTTTTGTGGTTCATTAATAATTTGCTGTGTTTTTTGGTACACAAGAGAGCAAGAGCCCAACATTGGCTGTTTTAAAGACCCTGTTTCATATTTTTTTAAGAAGTTGTTAATGATTCTAAAAGCATTGATTTTTTGTATTCATGATTTAATAGATGTGTTTTATGAGAAAAAAATTTAAAATAAAATTATTTTGTGGTTTTATTATCATAAAAATATTATTATTTAACAAAACGATATACAAATGATTTTTATGAAAAATTAATTTAAATCATTTTTATTAAGAATCAATTTTTAGATTATTTTAAGTATCAGATCTTTTTCTTTTTCAAAATTGTAACAAATAACTAAAAATCATTTAAAAATTATTAGAATCAATTTTTAGAGTTGTTTTCTAAAAATAAGGTGTAACAAATATATGTATAAAACTTCAAAATGAAAATGAACATACCAAATAATAAGAGAATTGGATTTCATACCCACACATCTAACTTCTATTCCCACATTTAGCATATTTGTATAAACTTTTCAAAAATATCAATGTGGAAATATACAAAAATTTAAACAACTCATCGAAAATTCCTGACATATTGAAAATTATGTTGTTCTGGAATTTCTGTTTGTAAGATTTCGTTTTAATCAATTTTACTACCATATCAAAAATTTTGAATTTTCGAACTATTCGTATGAGAAATTTTTCTCAAATTTTACAAACATGAAATTTTGTTTCTGAAATTATGAAACAAATTTTCTCAATTTTATATATCAGAAATTTCAATGAATTTTTTCTCAATTGTTTCTACATTACAAAATTTCGTTTTTAAATTTAATTGGAAAAATTTTTTGCCATTTTTTTTGGTATAACAATTATTTCATTAATGTGAAATTCTTTGCAATTTTTTAATACCAAAATTATCCAACGGATTTTACAGAAAATTTCATATTTGTGTTGGATAAAAGATTAGTTCAAAAAACTCTTTCAACGAGAGAGATAAAATTGATAAGGAATAAAGGTCAAAGTGTCGAGGCTAATGAAATCTAATTTCCAAACAAAAATGCAAATAGTGGTTTCCAACATACAAATAAAACTTAACGAGCTCTTAATCCTAAATGGTCTGGGCCCAGTAAGAAAAGATTGGAGTGACTGCTATTTTACCCTATTACTTATAGGCAAAAATTTTGAAATAATTAATATTTCGACAATTTCAAGTTTTCGAATTTTAAAAAAAAAATTAAAAAATTTTTTTTTTCAAAAATTTGTGAATTTATCCAAATTGTTGAATTTAACAATTAACTTTTATTTTTTTAAAATGGAAAAAACTGCATTTAAGATATTTACTATATTTATATACAAGTTTCAATATTTTTAAGCTTTTGAAAAATTTACATTTTAAAAATTTCAATTTTCATCTAGAGTTTTAATATTTATTTAAATTTTTAGAAATATTGTATTTCAAATTCATATTCTCATCAAAAAAATTTGAATTTATTTTAAACTTTTAGAAAATTACATTTTGAAGTTTAACCATTTCATCTATATTTTTAATTTTTTTAAATTTTTGAAAAAACTACTAATCCAAAATTTAAATTTTCTTTTAAAACTTTAAAAAAAATTATTTTAAAAAATTTTACATTTATTCAAGTTCTTCTTAATTTTTCAAAAATTTTGACTATCGAAAAAGGAGATGAGTGATAGTTTTTTCAAAAGAATATTCTCCCTTCACTGATGAGACTCGCTCGTTACAATTAGTCACCTGCTAAAAATTCCATTGAGAGAGAGGATTTGTTGTCAACAATTTTTATCGAGGATTTTAAAATAATAAAAAACATAACAGAAAATAACAAGAGTCACACTACGATCTTTCTGCACTTCCCATACACTGATGTTCCAAATGTTTGATTTTTCCATGAAAACTGGATTGTTAGAAACAGCTATTGCAGCTTGTTATCAACAAATATAGTAGCTTAAAACAATGTTAAATATCAAATTAAAGTTATAGCGTAAAAAGTCTCAAAATAAATTCATTAATATTAAATATTTTTCAAAAATTTCTGTAGAGTATAGTATAAAAATAAAAAGTTTATAAAATTTAGAAACATATTATAATTTACTCTGCATTTTGTACATAAGATTATATGTTATCATCTTCATATGTATTAACACACCAATTAAAGTCATGATTCAGTTTTCTATACATCTCACCTCCTTATTAGCTTTTAATTTTGGTTGAGATTTTAAATTGGATTGGATATATCATTGGGCCACTTTAAGTTTTTGAGTTGGGTTGTGTTCGGAAAAAAAAAATTAAAAATAAAATAAACAAATTAAAGTCACAAAAAAAAAAAAAAACAACTTTTTTATTTTGGTTAAAAAGCAACCCGCCCCACACTCGATGATACATTTTTTTTTTTCCATGTTAATAACAACATTATCTCGATAATATCTCCATAGATAATTATGGTATGGATTATTTTTCACATAAACAGAAAATTATGTGTCACTAGGCAATGACAATATAAATAGCACCTCAGAACTCGTTGATTTGGATGGAGAAAATCCACTTTTAATTGAGTATAGATACTAATTTTTCACGAAATTAAAATTTGAGAGTGGAGACGAGTTTGAGGTGGTGATACTCACTCGGACACCCGACCACCCCACTAAGTAATATTATTGCAATTTTTAAATGTTTATACATATACGTATTGAATAACTTAATATTTTTAAATATTAAAAATTATAATATTTCTCCTATAAAATATTTTTAATTTTATTATTGTCTAATATAATTATTATACTATTAATTATAATATATATAATTTATAAATTATATAAATTTATAATTTTATATTTATAAATGAGGATGAGATCTAAATTTTAACCTGATATGAACGGAGATAAGATGCATGTTTTCTCTATTTAGTTGGTTACTGGGTAGAGAAAGCAAAATTCACTCTATGGAGGAGGCAAAATCTGCCTCCACTCTGCTTCCATGTCATGCCTATGTGTAACTATTTTATCATGAATGTTTTCAATTCAATTTCTTTTAAAAAAATTATACATTTTACGGTTTTTTAAACTGATTTTATAGTATTATTTTTGTTATAACTTTTTTTTAAAAAAATAAAAATATAAAAGTTCGTTTAAATAATTAATCTAAAATATCAATTTTAATATCTCATCTATTTTTTATAATTTTTTTGAATAGTAAAAATCTCCAAAAAATAAAAAAAAATTATTTAAGAAGCTATTCATAAACCTTATTTTTTGAATTATATATATATATATATATATATATATTTAAAATATTTTAATCATGTAAAATTTTTTTATAACAAATATTTAAGTTATATAAATACTAAAATTACTTTTTTTTTAATCGATAAAAAATTATTCAAAATTATTTTATTATTTTAAAATAATTTACAAAAAGAAGCTGTATTAATCTAACTTTAATTTGTTTTGACACTAAATGCTATATATGATATATTTCACAAAAGAAACTTGCACATATTTTTATTTTACATAAGATTAAATTGATATGATTTTAATATGTTCCGTATTCAACTCAAACGGTTTTAGCTATAAAGTATATAAATTGCAAATAACCATTCAAACAAAACTAGTTCATGATCGATTCTTTTATAGAATAGGGATACAAAGATTAAACTGCAATCAATTAAAAGAATGACTTTATTATTTTTCATAGACAAAAAGAGGCTTTAATTAAAGCCTTATTAAAGCCTGCCTTAGTATTGACGGCTTGACCTCCTAACTCTCAGCAAATATTAAATAAATGGTTTTATTATCAGAGTAAAAATAGTTAAAATAAAATTGATTATAATAATTTTAAAAATTGTTTAATTTTAAATTTTTTGTATCTTTGGAAGTAATTGATTTTGTGTATCTTAAAAAACTCAAAGATAAATAAAACGTATGATAATAATTTTAATATCAAAATATAATAGACGGTAATTTTGAATTTGTGTTAGGCTTCATGTGCTATATTCACACTTTATCAAGATATTTATTGTGCCTCCAAAATGATATGTGGAGTATGCACCTTGGCAACAAACATGTGAAACTTGCGATATAATTGGAGTTATTCTAATAATTAGAGTCATTTATTTGATCAACTCCTATAAATGCACACCAACATATTTTCATTTATGATATATTAAAAATTAAAGTGTTTTATATTATTGAGTAATAAATTTATTTATTGATCATTTAATAATTAGTGTTATTTTATAAATAAAATAGGAATAAAAATTGAAAGAAGGGTTTAGGTTTTTTTTTGGAAAACTCTTCATTTTTTTAATATTGATTTGACGTTAGGAACCAAAGTCGATTGTCTTTGATTTTACAGTGGACTAAATCCAAACAAAAAAAAACCTATAAAAAAATGGCATTTGCAAGGAACTAAAATATATATTTAACCAAATATTATTTTTTTTTTGAAATAAATTGAAGGTTGAAATTTAAGAGATTACAAATTTATATACAATTCAAAAATAAAAATTTAAAAAATATATATATTTATGCTTACCAATATATGTTTTTATTTTGAGTTTTAATAAACGTACACTCTGCCACCGTTAGTTAAAATAATTTCACATGACATCTAATTGAAGTTATCTTTTCCATAATATTACTATAAAAGTGAGGTGATTTGATGGAATACATTGACAATACCACAACTATTTTCTCTTTCTTTTGATTTATTGTAACTTTTAGTAATTTTTTTTTAAAATAAAAGTAATTGATCTTTTAAATATTATCACATTTCATAATTTCACTATAATATTTCTTCAATCAATGATCTTATCAATATTTTTTACCAACTATTTTGGGTCTTATTTTTAAGTATATACGTAATTAAACTTTTTTACATGTATGTTTACATATTAACTATTACGACAATCTCTCTCCTTTAAAAATTTAAAACAAATGGATGAATTTAATAGATTTATATTACTACAAGATGTATACGGACTTTATAGTGACAGTGTTTAAATACGTAGTCTATATATACATATGTATGATAGTTGGTAAAAGGAGTTACGTAATCATGGCAACTTTTTTTACCGTGGGTATAGACACAATTTGTTTTACCTGTTAGAACTATTTTCAATCCCTTCGAAACCAAAATCCCTAAAGTTTCCTTCACTCTGATTGATTACTCATTCTTCACCATTTTGCGTTCCATCAAATCAACCCTAAATCATTTTTTCTTTCTTTACCTAACCCCTAAATCAATTTTTCTTCTTTTATAAACCCTATCCCTAAACACCAAATCCCTAAATCAATTCTCACCCCTCGTTCAACACACTGCGCGCGTCGCGATCTCCCCTCCGTCAACGCGAGCTTAGGGCGTCGACGTTCACCCACTTTCAGTGTTGGCGTTCACGGTGTGTTGTCGTTCAATTTGTGTTTGCGTTCGTTTTCGTTCTCGGCATTGTGCACCTTCGTTCATCCCTCGTGTGTCGTCGTTTTTTTCTACTTCTCTGATGGTCCGGCAGTTCGTATCCTCTTTTCCGATGTTGTCTTTTCTTCTCCAGGTTTTGCATCTTTGTTCATGTTTTCGTGATTGCTTACTTGTTGCTTTAGTTATGTACATTTGTGTTGCTCTATTCAGTGTATGATTTTTCGTTCATCTTCTTTGTGTTCTGATTGAGTTTCGTTTTTCTTTGATGCTTACTCTGGTTCGTTTCATTTTGCTTTTACTTTTTGTTCGTTTCATTTTGTTGTTCATTTTCGTTAGTTTATGTTCAGCATAAGTTTGAACCCATTAGTATATGATATTTTTGCTTTTTGTGTGGGGAACTTTGAAAGGAATAAAGACTAATCAAACATACTTTACTACTTTGCTTACGTTATTATGGTGTGTTTTGAGCTACAACTTAAAAGTATGTAGTTTGAATTTGGAATTTGGATTTGGAATGTTGATTATTTTTATGTTAATTCGTCTTCTAGTAAGCATTGTGTTATTTTCATAGGTTCTTTTATGCTATTATTTTACCATCCATAGACTCGTACATGTCTAGTATATGAGTCAAGTCTACAGACTCTTCATGAGTCTACATAGACTCTTGAATTCTTGACATCGATGCTAATCTTTTGAATTAAGAAGTAAGGAGGATGATATTGAAAAGATAAAGAACTCAATTTATTGCTTGTGTTATTGTAGCTGCATATTTTATATTTTTCCTATCTGTTGTATATATGCATTATATTAGTTTTTTATCTCTTTCATATTTGATCAACTTATTTTTCATTTGACTTTATATTTGCTGCTTTTTGGTGCACGTCTTTGACATCTCCGTCATATTTTGCATCTTCGTCATTGACACACAATCTGGTACTATGACTTTTCAAATAGCTTAGAAAGTGTCTCTGAATTTTGAATATCGAAACAACATAGTATAGTATATACTTTATGTGTTATGTTTTGATTGATCGTTGAATAAAAGACACTTGTGGCTTTTTACTTATAGCTATATTTTAGTTTAGTTATTTTGTAATGATTATTCTTTTTTTGACGGATTGGTAATCATTAGCATGTATATGTATGTGGCTCTATGAGTTTGTGGTTGAATTGTTTTGATAATCATTCTCTTGAAATGTTTACTAATTTTTGGCTATCTACTACATTAAGGCCTAATGCTATAACTTTGTGCTTTTGACTTGTTTTTATACAACTATTGGATTTCTTGTTTTACTTCTAATCTTTAACATCATAAGGTCAACCTGTTGTTATTGGAGAATGAAGATTACTTTCACTAACTTCATATATGAAGGAATCAAGCAAGTGATAATGATGGACACAATTTGTTCTTACTCATACAAACTCAACCAATATGCAAAGAAGAATGTTGCATAACCTAGTTCTAGTCCTAATCATACAAAAGGTGTCACACATGAGTATGCAGTAGAACCTCACTCCATTCTTTCTAAATATAGAAGCGGAAGAGGAACCAATTGAAAAAGGTATAAATTATACCTTATTTCTTTTTTTTTTATACTTTATGTATGTATTATAATGCTTAATATTTTATGACTTTTATTTCACCAGTTGAGAGATTTACATTGAAACCCTCACTTGTGAAGATGGGTCAATGTTAGTAAAAGGCCGCAATAGTGATTGTAAGTTTGACCTTTTGTATTAGAGATATGTGACTTTAATGGCTCAGTTTACTTTGATTGGGAATGTGACAACTTTGTTGATGATTATGTATTTGCATTGTTGATTATTGTTTGGTTCTTTTCAAATTTTTGTGGAAGACAATTGATAGTGTTTTAGTATAGTGACTTATTTTTTTGAGCTAGTTAATGACTTATTTTTTATTTGTGTTGATTGTTTTGGTACTTTTTCAAATTTGCTGTGGAAGGACAATTGATAGTGTTTAGTATAGTGACTTATTTTTATTGCATTGATGGTTTGGGTTCTTTTCAATATGTTGTGGAAGACAATTGATAATGTTAGTATAGTGACGTATAGTATGGGTATAAAAGTGGAAAGTATATAGGTTCTTCGTGTCGCTATTACTTTCGCCTCCCCCAATCTAAAGGAGAGGTGCTAAATATGGAAACTGAAAGCCATTAATTAAATTGTGCCAACCATGTTTAACTCTTATCAAAACAAGATCTAAATATTACATCTGTTTTAATTCACACATAATGTTCTAGTTATTTGCTCTTTGATAAGCTATTTAGTGTTTATGTGTTGAAAGAAACTCATGACATGTTCTGATCCATAGATAACTTCAATCCTTCTTGTTTGATCAGTTTAATACATTTTAATTTGCTATAATGTGTTGAATCTTGTCATTTGCTAGTTGAGTATATTGTAAGGAGGTGATGGCTGGTGTTTGCAAATTAAATATGTATTTAAATTGTAATTTTATTGATCTTGCACAATAAATACTAAAGTATCTAAGGTGGATATGAATTAGCTATTTTTCAATTATATGTTTGTAAGATTTTATGTTCATTTTGAATATATGATATCGCACTTTTGTGTTCTCTATGATAGAATTTGAACACGTTATGCATTGTCTATTTTGTGCACGGGCTCATGTTCTTACGTGTGGACTTATAAACGTAGTTTTAGTTTTAGGCAATTTTAATTTCAAATCGTTTAGTATTTTAATTGCTCCTTGATTTCTGAAATCCATTTCCTTATTCTCATAGGAATAGATTTGTAAGTAGATAATTTTCTGCATTTATATGAGCATTTTAGATTGATCAAAATGCTTTATGTGAATTTGGAATACTTTTTCGTGAATTAACTAGTTTTATATGTATATGAAGACAATGATTTGACATCATTTATCTACGATTTTGTATTCATTTCTTTGATATTTCAATAAAATCTATATTTGAAAAATATTTTTAGGTATTTGTCCTTGTTGCAGTTTACATACAGTACAAACCATGTAGAAGCCATTTATATCCTACTATATCTGCTGCAAGGTGCTACAGTTGTTTAATGTTTGATGCTAATTAAAAGTTCTTGCATCATGTTACAAAGTTTCTAAATTGTTTTTGGGAAATTTTGTATCTACAGTGTTACTTTCCTCTTATTAACAAGCTTATAGTTCCACTCAACTGAGGCCACATTTCATCTTTCATGAGCTCGCGAGAGGTAGCTTTCTTTCTTGCTTTTGAAATTTTGATGTATGCTATAGTACTATGTTAATATTAAGATGATCTTGACGAACAATACATTCTTATTTCTTATGTTCTGTTGTTGTTCTTGGAGTGATTTGGTATCATAGGTTCCTGTATTACTCATTAGTTAGAAGTATAAAAATTCAGCTGATTGCGGACAGTATTAAGTCAGCTGACTTTGTACTTTATAGAAGCAACTTAGTTGTAATTGCTTACATTTACACTAATACAATTTTAATTTTAAGCTCTTCAGGCCATTTCGACGTCTCCTCAGGGAAAGCTCTGCAAAGCCATCAAGTCCATTGATATTAATCATAAAACCAAGTGACTCAAGTATTTCACTGTGATCTAGATCAATAATTGATAATCACATTTCAAATTTCTCCCACATTTTTTTTGAACAAGAAACCCAACAATCTTGGGAAATGGAAAAATTATATATAATTGATAGAGGGAAAAATGAAAGATTAGATATAATTTGATGGAGGAAAAATCCTCCTACCTACTTGTGTTATTATATGAGAATACATAAATTATTTGTTTGATTGTACACTTTTACAGGTCAATAAACAAGACAAAATTATCCAGGTTAATTGTTTGATTGACATTCCTTATTGTACTTTCTAGGAATGTTAGTAGGAAATCGAGCAGATCATTAGCAGGAATTGCACTCGCTAGGCTATGGAGTATTGTTGGCGAACTTTGTGACCAAAAAGTGTATTAAGTGCTGGGAGAACAATTTTGAATAATGGAAGCTTTTCAGTGAAGCAGTTGAAATTATGAGTATTAGATGAGATTTCATATTCTAGGATACTAGCATTTGTTGTGTTGTCAAAAGTTCAAAGGCTAGCACAAAACCACCCTCAACATTTGATGATGTAATTCAATGTTCGGATCTTTGATTTGAGATTCTAAATTCAAAGAAGCTTCTACATTTGATGATGTAAATGATCTTCTGATTTGAGATTCTTAATTCATGGGTAATACTAATGTTGATTAAAGCAACGAGATTGCAAAGATTAGAAGATGAAACATGAAGTTAATCGTTGCAAACAATTGTGGAAAATTCTTTCCAGACAAGAGACCAAATTCAATTTTAATTCCAAAGATTAATAATTGACCTCACTTTTCTACATGTTAAGAAATTAAAATTATTCAAATTTTGTATGTGTATTTCTCTCACTCAAAAATTATTATTTGTATTTTTTAAATATATAATATATTTCTAGATCCTTTATATACCTGTAGGATACATGTTAATATTTTCCCTTTTCTATTGTCTTGTATATAAACATTAGATTTATATACAAATATACTATAAAATTATATTTAATGTAAATCCTATTAAAGTGATATTAAATCTGGGCATAAAAATTACTCTACCAAATTAATTTGCACAACTTATTATCGTTGTATATAGACATCACAATTATTTTCTATTACTTACAGATTAATTTTCACCAAGGAAAGTAATTCCTTCAACTTTCTATATTTTAAGACAAAGAGAAAGTAGTTATAGAAACAACAACATATATGCAATATCACGAATTGACAGAGTATCCATTAATTATAGAATTTCACAATAACAGAGTAACAACTTAATAGAATTGTGATGTTTTTATCAACTGTTACAAGATAACAGAGTACCACCACGGT
>PGWS01031150.1:0-14212 GCA_002896235.1 Cicer reticulatum
GATATTAATCTGGACATAAAAATTACATAGATTGAATATTGAAATTAAATTACAAAAATGGTATAAAAAGAGCCACAATAATTATAGGTAATAACTTTGACAAAATCCCTAACTCTGAACTGATGATGGAACTCGACCGCTTTGCTCTAGGATTATTGTTCTTGTCTTTGCTCACGGTCACATTTACATTCACAGGCATAGAACCTAAAACAAATTTTTAATTTTAAGACAAAGAGAAAGACTATATACTACTTGTAGGAAATAAAAATTCTAAGGGGTGAACTTACAATTATAATTCGTCCATCCTATTTGCTGATTAGCCAAATCGTAGACAACGATCTTATCTTTTAGGACAAGATCTGCAAAAAATAAGATAATACTCGGATAAAATCAATTAATATCATCAGAATTACAAAGATCCTATCACGCTAATTATTTGGGCCAGATACATAACAATTTTAGAATATTTTACCATTTATAAAAGTTCCCATTTAATCGGACAAAAAAGATCATTTAATTAATAAATGAGAGAATTATAATTTTTTTTCCAATTAATAGCAGAGTTATAGAGTCCTGTTTAAATTGGTCCATCATCTAACCTCCTAATATTTGGTGTCCACGTTTCCACTTTTCTGGAAACTATGCACCACAGCCCAAGCATTCTGTAAACAAAATGACACATTAGTGACATACAGGTTCCAAAGAATAACTTGTATGCAAAAATATAACAAAACAAAATGTGTAATAAACATAAAGTTGCTTACCGTGAAATCACTCTGCACAAGATGATTGTGCTGGTCTTTTACATCCATGGTTGCTCCACCCGCAAAGTTATATGACTAAAGGAAACCGATCGACATGAATATTTAAGAAAATTAAAAAAATTAATGATCATATTAGAAATTCCTAATTGAACAAGCTCTCTTTTTCATGTGAAGTAAATAGAGATTAGAATAGCTGAAAAAGTATTATATTTATAATTACCTGGTTGAGACAGATATCACGAGGTTACCTGCTAAAACAAAGTCCCCATGGATCAACATACCTTTGGTGACACCATAGAAGTTATCTACAAAAGCAATTCCCAGAAATTTGACAATCATACAAGGCTGTTACAATTCTTAAAATACAAACAGAAATAAGCAAACCCAATTTTAATAAAATAACTTAATAAAGAATTATGTAAAAAATCATGTAAACTTTCAACATAAAGGTCTAATTGTTTGTTGAAGTATCTTAAGAAATACCAATCTCCATGTAAAATCATTTCGGGATTTTAAACAGAAAGATCATCGACTAGATCAAAGAATGGTTCAAAATCGATCTATATATCCACATGATAAAACTTATTCTAACAGGTCAAATAAGCACAGACGAATGTTGAGAAACTTAATACAATTCAATGGAATAAGGTCAATCGGTATTTAACGAAATAGACTAAACATGAGACAAGCAAATCCAAGAGTAAGAAAATATCTCACTATTTTTTTCGCAACGCAGAATTCATTCCTCATCATGAAAAAGTCAAATGAGAAAAATATGCCAGACAAAGTTCAACATTTCAATGTTTTGAGCATGGTACAAGAAATCTTACTGATTGACCAGGGATTATAGACTTCCGGAAAAAGATACGCCAGTGATGTACCACTGTCAATAGTAGTTCCCCTGTCTCCATATTTGGCTGGTGAAAAAAGCAACTGGATCAATTGAGAGGAGCTGTCCATTGACAGCAATGCTCTCAAGATTCATGTAATAATGACTCCTAAGATTTTGAAAAGACAAAGACTAGTCAATTATACGCAAAATAAGAAGCGTTTTAAGTAGCCAGTAGGTAATATCAACTAAGAGCATCTGACAAGAACAAAAACAACAAAAGAAGCTTCACAGGGTAATATAACAACATAATTAGTAATATAACAACAAAATAATAATCAAACCACTCTTTCACAGGGTGGTGTCAAATACATGGATCAAGTAAATCAGTAAATCAGTAAATTCAGATTCAAGATTGATATTTATTTTTACATCTCCTTCAATGATTTACTCTATATTTTCCTTTTTATATATCTCTAATTACTAGACTATCATTTATATTTTGTTGTTTTTAAAAATCTTCTCCATACATCCGAACTTACTTAATATGACATTCCATACATCACCAACTTCAGTCACAACAATTTGTTAAGGGAGGCTTGTAGGTTACTTAGCTTTTTTGTTTAACATGTTACTTTTACATTCAATTGAAAAAACCATTTAATTAAATTAACAATTTTTTTTCCAAGACCAGATTGATTTAATCGTGTTTTAAAACATACTCGCTTGTGGGGTGTCATGTCAAGTAATTTTCAAGCAATCAAATTTTGTTTCCTATCTTTCAACCTAGCATATTGTAACTCTACCAAAAGCAAAATTGATAAAATTTTATAATTATTGATTGTCAATTGACAATAATCTAATTGTACAAATTTTATTCTATAAACTCCTTTCAAAAATGTCTTGTATGCTTCTTTATATCATATTGTGCAATATATGGAAAAATGACCCACAAACTACAAAAAGAAAATGAGAAAAACGTGCAGAAGAGAACATACTTTGATGGAGCAAGTGGACTATAGACAATACTTGGCTCCACAACCGCACCAAGAGCTAGAATGCCTCCCCCATTGCCATCTCCTTTCAAGCAATGAGAAAAAGCATTCGGTATTATTTCACGTGCTGACAATTGAGACACAACAGACAGAGGACCAGGGCCAAACCCAAAGATTCCATCAAACGCTGTTGGTGTCTCAAATCAAACCTCCACCAAGATGAGTACCACACCTATTGCCAAAACAACACTTCAATAAAGTTTTATTTCAAAAACAAAATCCATATTTATTTATCAGTTTTCAAAAGTCAAATTTGAGTTATGTATCAGAGCAAGATACAAAACATAAGGGGAACCTATTCACATATTTTTCAATGCAGCATCTCTATGAACTGTTCTTATACATATCATACCTGAGTTAGATAAATCTTTCTTTCACCAAAACTCTACCAAACTCTACCGGTTTATAAAGGTCATAATTTGTAATAATTCAATGCCAAAACTCATATTAAGTATTAGTATTAATAAAAACATAATAGAATGAATGCAAAAACATAAAAGAGAAGATAAGATAAATCCTATTATTTACCAATTCTTCAATTTATAAAAAATTAACCTGTTGACAAAACTTCGAATGACCAATTTAACTCTCCCAACACTCCCCATTCCGAAATTATCTATAATGAGTCCTAGTCTTTTAGCATTAAGCTCCCTGTGACCCGCCTATCCAAGTCTAATTTATATATGTTCCAACATACACACAAATTTAATACATTGTCCAAATAAATAAGCATAACAGTTTCTCACCCAAAAGAGACAGTGGCTGAAGAGTTAACACTTGAGGAGAGGGCTGCCGAGAGATCATGTCAAAATGATTTCATCAGTGACATAAACACCTGAGGTAGTACTATCATCTTGATACCCATAGGTGTATGTGCACTGTTTAACAGGAGGAAGGCATCGAACATCACACTTGAACCCCGAAAGGCATAGACCGTCCGAGCATAATAAATCATCGCAGTCCGTGGATGGAACTATTCGTGTCACAGAAATATGAAATTTAAACTGCAGAGTGACACAACACAACAGGCAACAAATATTCAAGCTTCAAATAAAAAATATTGGTGCCCAAGGCAACAAAAACAAGTACCACATCATAAGTAGTACTACAATTAAGTATGGCATAGTAAAAGAAATGACGAAATTGAAACTCCTTAACCCCAACTCCATTAGATCGAGGGCAATTATCACAATGATTGCAACTAACCCAGAGAAGGTCGCTTCCAGTATCAATCAGCACAGTATATTCCCTTGGTGGAGATCCGAGTCTGACGTGTTGTTGTGTACATACTGAACAAAAAAAAAAGCCAATCAGATTTTTTTGAATGCAATTAAACTATTTCTGGCAATACAACACTTACATGACAATTAAACTCAGATTTTTTTGAATAAATTGAAATATGTAATATTATTATCAACATCTAAAATAAATAAATAAAATTCATTTCCCTATCTAACTATCAACAGCATAAGAGAAAGAAAAAAAGTTATGGAGAGATCATTGGCTCTACCCAAACATGGAGTTGCCTTGGACGGGGAAACTGACAGCGCCCATGCAATATTTTTGAGTTGCGAGCTCTGTCATGAGCTCTCAACGTCTCCATCTCAACACGATGGTTGAGCGGCACGACCCCGGTTTAAAGGGAGGTAATCGGTAACACATCATGGGTACAACAAGGATGGCCAAACAGCATGCAAAAAAGAATTGGTTAATGTAGAAATGCATTTTCGTTTTTAAGGTTAGAGAGTAGAAAAAGAGTGGTGGTAGAATTGGAGTGAAAATTGAAATAGAATAGAGTAGAGCAAGAGAGAATGATAATGTGAATGATTATTAAGATTAACAATGGAGCTATTTATACTACTCAATGTGAATGAATTAAGATAAATAAAGAAGCATGAAACAATGTAAATGTAATAATGCAGTAGTGCTTACACTAATGACCCCTTGCAGCTCATCATGTCACTTGCAGCTCAGCATAGCACTTGCAGTCGTTGTTGTAAGTTTGCTCTTCAAATTCAATTTAACTAAAAACAGAATATGACAGTTTTTAGATATGAATCAAATTAAAAAAAAGATGAAATAATGATAACATTATGTGTAAAGAGATAAAGAAAGATGCTGAGTATCAATAATAAAAACACCTATGTATAATGGTTACATCTTACATATCAGAAAAACTTGTTGTGTATTGAAAATGGAAACGCATTTCAAAGGGGGTTTAAGATAGATAGACAAAAATGTTTAAATGCAACTCACTGAAAGTTAATTCCATGTGCTTGTGCGAGTGGGTGATGTGGCTCACCTCTGTTACGTAATGGGAGATGCTCCGGCACGCCAGCCGTTAGGTTCGCCGCCGAGAGCCAGACCGTTTAGGTTAGATGCTGAGGAAACCGAAATAAGAAAACACAGTCGGGTTATAACACACGGCGGTCATCAGTGCCCAGTCCTGAAGCCAGAATTTCAAGTTCTGCCATGCATACAGCCAACCTATTGTAGGCCCACTATTATTAATTAACCCAATATGAATTAATTAAAGAAGAGGAGTACATGTGAGAGAAAAAAGAATATACAAGGTAATACAAGTTAATCCAAAATAATAGGAATTCACAAGAGAGAGAAAAAATTGAATCGCACATTGAACTAATTAATGTACTCGTTGATTCAAGGTTTTAAAAAGAATGTGAATGGACAAATTTAATTTAATATATGTTTTAATTTTTACCAAAGCACTAAATACACACTAAATATATAAATCATTTATTTTGGATTGTGTCCTCGTTTTTACCCAAAAAAATTATATTTAATGTAATCTTTAATTATAAATTTGGTCTTAATATTTTCAACAGGAAATTATTTTTTCTATTTAAAAGTCGATAATTTTTAATCATTTTTTAGAGATTTTAAATTAAAAAAAAAAACGACATCTTGACAATATTTTAAATGATGTGGCATAGATTTTTATTTACAGAATCATTTAGATTTATTAATTGACGACGTGTAAATTATTTATATTGTTGTTTTACGTAGGTATTAATTTACTAAAAAATTGAATTTTGACTAAATAAAATTGAACCTATTAATTCACTTAGTGATCTGTTGTTGTACAATATATCTTTTCTTTAGTTTACTCAATTACTTTGAAGTTTTAGCTTATTTTGACTTATTTAGTTAATTGTTTAAATGCTGGATTTTAGTATGTCAATTAAAAATTAACTCATCAACGAACAATTGTTACTACATACAATCAACAAATTATATTTTAAAATAATTATTTCACTTTTCATCATAGTTGTGTGCTACTTGCTACAGACGTAAGTGCTATTGAAATGTTTATATTATCAATTCAGCTTTGGTTGTAATCCCTCAAGAATTATACACTTGTTGTGTGTAAGTTTTGTTGGGTTCATTAATACAATTGCTTGTGTTTTTTGGTACACAGAGAGAGCAAGAGCCCAACATTTTGCTGTTTTAAAACCCTTTTCATCATTTTTAAGAATTGTTAATGATTCTAAAAAGCATTGATTTTCATTCAATGATTTATAGATGGTTTATGAGAAAAAAATTTAAAATAAAAATTATTGTGTTTATTTATCATAAAATAATATTATTTAAGACAAACAATATACAAATGATTTTTATGAAAATTAATTTAATCATTTTTTAGAATCAATTTTTAGATTATTTAAGTATCAGATCTTTTTCTTTTTCAAAAATTGTAACCAATAAATAAAATCATTTTAAAAAATATTAGAATCAATTTTTAGAGTGTTTTTTAAAAAATAAGCGTGTAACAAAATATGTATAAACTTCAAAAATGAAATGGAACATACCAAAGTAAAGAAAGATTGGATCATACCCACCACATCTTAACTTCTATCCCACATTTTAGCATATTTGTAAAACTTTCAAAAATATCAATGTGGAAAATATAAAAAATTTAACAAACTCATCGAAAATTTTGAACATATTGGAAATTTTGTTGTTTGAAATTTCTGTTTGTAAATTGTTTTAATCAATTTTACTACATATCAAAAATTGAATTTTCGAACTATTCGGTATGAGAAATTTTTTCTCAAATTTTTACAAACATGAATTTTTGTTTTGAAATTTATGAAACAATTTTCTCAATTTTTATATATCAGAAATTTCAATGAATTTTTTTTTCTCAAATTGTCTTTACATACAAAATTCGTTTTTAAAAATTAATTGGAAAAATTTTTTGCAAATTTTTTTTGTATAACAATAATTTCATTAATGTGAAATTTTTTGCAATTTTATACATACCAAAATTCCAACGGATTTTATACAGAAAATTTCATATTTGTGTTGGATAAAAAGATTAGTTCAAAACTTCAACGAAGAGAGATAAAATTGATAAGAATAAAGGTCAAGTGTCGAGGTATGAAATCTAATTTTCCAAACAAAAAATGCAAATAGGTGAGTTCCAACATACAAATAAAACTTAACGAGCTCTTAATCCTAAATGGGTCTGGCCCAGGCTGAAGAAAAGATTGGGGTGACTGCTATTACCCCTATTACTTATAGGCAAAAATTTGAAATTATTTAATATTTCGACAATTTCAAGTTTTCGAATTTAAAAAAAAAAATTAAAAAAATTGTATTTCAAAATTTGTAATTTATCCAAATTTTGAATTTTTTTTATTTTTTTTAAAATGAAAAAACTGCATTTAAGATATTTATATTATACAAAGTTTCAATTTTTTTTAAGCTTTTGAAAAATTACATTTTTAAAAATTTCATTTTCATCTAGAGTTTTAATATTATTTAAATTTTTAGAAATATTGTATTTCAAAAATTCATATTCATCAAAAAATTTTGAATTTTATTTTAAACTTTTAGAAAAATTACATTGAAAAGTATTAACATTCATCTATATTTTTTTAATTTTTTTAAATTTTTGAAAAACTACTAATCCAAAATTTAAATTTTCTTTTAAAACTTTAAAAAAAATTATTTTAAAAAATTTAACATTTATTCAAGTTCTTCTTAATTTTCAAATTTTGACTATCGAAAAAGGAGATGAAGTGATAGTTTTTTCAAAAGAATATTCTCCCTTCACTGATGAGACTCGCTCGTTACAATTAGTTCACCTGCTAAAAATTCCATTGAGAGAGAGGATTTGTTGTCAAACAATTTTTATCGAGGATTTTAAAATAATTAAAAAACATAACAGAAAATAACAAGAGTCACACTACGATCTTTCTTGCACTTCCCATACAACTTGATGTTCCAAATGTTTGATTTTTTCCAGAAAACTGGATTGTAGAACAGCTATTGCAGCTTGTTATCAAACAAATATAGTAGCCTTAAAACAATGTTAAATATCAAATTAAAGTTATAGCGTTAAAAAAGTCTCAAAATAAATTCATTAATATTTAAATATTTTCCAAAATTTCTGTAGAGTATAGTAATAAATAAAAAGTTTATAAAATTTAAGAAACATATTATAATTTACTCTGCATTTGTACATAAGATTATATGTTATCATCTTCATATGTATTAACACACAAATTAAAGTCATGATTCAGTTTCTATACCATCTACCTCCTTATTAGCTTTTAATTTTGTTGAGATTTTAATTGGATTGGGATATATCATTGGGCCACTTTAAGTTTTTGAGTTTGGTTGTGTTCGGAAAAAAAAATTTAAAAATAAAATAAACAAATTAAAGTCACAAAAAAAAAAACAACTTTTTTATTTTGGTTAAAAAGCCAACCCGCCCCACACTCGATGATACATTTTTTTTTTTCCCGTTAATAACAAGCATTGATCTCGATAATATTCCAATAGTATTATGGTATGGATTATTTTTCACATAAAACAGAAAAATTATGTGTCACTAGGAATTGACAATATAATCAGCACCTCAACTGAACTGTTTGATTTGGATGGAGAAAATCCACTTTAATTGAGTATAGAGACTAATTTTTCAACGAAATTAAAATTTGAGAGTGGAGACGAGTTTGAGGTGTGATATTCACTCGGCACCCGAACCCACCCCGAAGAATATTATTGCAATTTTTAAATGTTATTATACATAATACGTATTGAATATACTTAATATTTTTAAATATTAAAAATTATAATATATCTCTATAAAAATATTTTTTAATTTTTTATTGTCTAATAATTAAATATTTATTATATTAATTAAATTATAATAATTTATAAATTTATAAAATTAATTTTATATTTATAAATGAGGATGAGATCTAAATTTTATACCTGATATAAACGGAGATAAATGCATGTTTTCTCTATTTAGTTGGTTACTGGGTAGAGAAAGCAAAATTCACTCTATGGAGGAGGCAAAATCTGCCTCACCTCTGCTTCCATGTCATGCCTATGCTTAACTATTTTACATGAAGTTTTCAATTCAATTCTTTTAAAAAAAATATACATTTTACGGTTTTTTAAACTGATTTTATAGTTTATTTTGTTATAACTTTTTTTTTAAAAATAAATATATTAAAAGTTAGTTTAAATAATTTATCTTAAAATATCATTTTAAATATCTCATCTATTTTTTATATTTTTTTGAATGTAAAATTCCAAAAATATAAAAAAAAATTATTTTAAGAAGCTATTCATAAACCTTCTTATAATTGATATATATATATATATATATATATAATATATATATTTAAATAACTTTTATCATGTAAATTTTTTAATAACAAATATTTAAGTTATTAAATACTAAAATACTTTTTAATCGATTAAAAAATTTTCAAATATTTTATTTATTTTTAAATATTTTTACAAAAGAAGCTGGTATAATCTAACTTAATTTGTTGACACTAAATTGCATATATGATATTTTCACAAAAGAACTTGCATGCATATTTATTTTCATAAGATTAACATTGATATGATTTAATATGTTCCGTAATTTCAACTCAAACGGTAGCATAAAGTATATTAAATTGCAAAATAACCATTCAAACAAAAACTAGGTTTCATAACCGATTCTTTTATAGAAATAGGGATACAAGATTTTAAATGCAATCAATTAAAAGAATACTTATTATTTTCATAGACAAAAAGTGGCTTATAAAGCCTTATTAAAGCCTGCATTAGTTTGACGCTTGACCTCCTAACTCTCAGCAAATATTAAATAAATTGGTTTTATTATCAGAGTGTAAAAATATAGTTAAATAAAATTGATTATAATAATTTAAAAATTGTTTAATTTTAAATTTTTTTTGTTCTTGGAAGAATGATTTTTGTATCCTTAAAAACTCAAAGATAAATAAAACGTATGATAATAATTTTAATATCAAATATAATAGACGGTAATTTTGAATTTGTGTTAGGCTTCATGTGCTATATTCACACTTTATCAAGATATTTATTGTGCCTCCAAAATGATATGTGGAGTATGCACCTTGGCAACAAAAACATGTGAAACTTGCGATATAATTGGAGTTATTCTAATAATTAGAGTCATTTATTTGATCAACTCTTATAAATGCACACCAACATATTTTCATTTATGATATATTAAAAATTAAAGTGTTTTATATTATTGAGTAATAAATTTATTTATTGATTCATTTAATAATTAGTGTTATTTTATAAATAAAATAGGAATAAAAATTGAAAGAAGGGTTTAGGGTTTTTTTTGGAAACTCTTCATTTTTTTAATATTGATTTTGACGTTAGGACCAAAGTCGATTGTCTTTGATTTTACAGTGGACTAAATCCAAACAAAAAAAAACCTATAAAAAAAGGCATATGCAAGGACTTAAATATATATTTAAACCAAATATATTTTTATTTTTTGAAATAAAATTGAAAGGTTGAAATTATATAGAGATTACAAATTTATATAATTCAAAAAATAATGAAAAAATATATATATTTATGCTTATACAATATATGTTTTTTTATTTTGAGTTTAATAAACGTGCACTTGCACGTTAGTTAAAAATAATTTCACATTGACATCTAATTGAAGTTATTCATTTTCCCATATATTAGCGTATAAAAGTGAGGTGATTTGATGGAATACATTGACGAATACACCAGACTATTTTCTCTTTCTTTTGATTTATTGTAGCTTGTAAGTAATTTTTTTTTTTAAAATAAGTAGATTGTCCTTTATAAATAATACATCACATTTCATTTTATCTAAATATTTCTTCAATCAATGACCTTATCAATATTGTTTTAAACGCAACTATTTTGGTTCTTATTTTTAAGTATATACGTATTGATCATTTTTACATGTATGTTGACACTCATTAACTATTACGACACATCTCTCCTTTAAAAATTTAAAACAAAATGGATGAATTTAATATGATTATATTAATTCACTACAAGATGTATACGGACATTTATAGTGACAGTGTTTAAATACGTAGGTATATTATATACATGATGGTATGATAGTGGTATAAGGAGTTACGTATCATCGGCAACTTTTTACCGTGGTTATAGAACAATTTGTTTTACCTGTTAGAACTATTTTCAATCCCTTCGAAACCAAAATCCCTAAGTTCCTTCACTCTGATTGATTACTCATTCTTCACCATTTTTGCTTCCATCAAAATCAAACCCCTAATCAATCTTCTTTACTAAACCCCTAAAATCAATTTTTTCTTTCTTTTACTAACCCCTAATCCCTAACACCAAATCCCTAAACAATTCTTACACCCTCCGTTCAACACACTGCGCCGTCGGCGATCTCCCCTCCGTCAACGCGAGCTTAGGGCTCGTCACGTTCCACCCACTCAGTGTTGGCGTTCACGGTGTGTGTGTCGTTCAATTTGTGTTTGCGTTCGTTTTTCGTTCTCGGCATTGTGCACCTTCGTTCATCCCTCGTGTGTCGTGTTTTTTTTTTTTTACTTCTCTGATGGTCCGGCAGGTTCGTATCCTCTTATTCCGATGTTGTCTTTTCTTCTCCAGGTTTGCATCTTTGTTCATGTTTTCGTGATGCTTACTTGTTGCTTAGTTATGTACATTTGTGTTTGCTCTATTCAGTGTATGATTGTTTCTGTTCATCTTCTTTGTTGTTCTGATTGAGTTTCGTTTTTCTTGATGCTTACTCTGGTTCGTTTCTTTTGCTTTTACTTTCTTGTTCGTTTCATTTTGTTGTTATTTCGGTCGTAGTTTATGTTCAGCATAAGTTTGAACCCATTAGTAATTGATATTATTTGCTTTTTGTTGTGGGATCTTGTGAGGCAATAAAGATCTAATCAAAATATCTTTACTACTTTGCTGCTAAGTTATTATGTGTGTTCTGAGCTACAACTTTAGTATGTAGTTTGAATTTGGAATTTGGGAATTTGGAATGTTGATTATTTTTATCGTTAATTTTCGGTTTTTTTCCTTTTCTAGTAAGCATTGTGTTATTTTCATAGGTTCTTTTATGCTATTATTTACGGAATCCATAGACTCGTACAGTCTAGTATATGAGTCAAGTCTACATGACTCTTCATGAGTCTACATAGACTCTTGATTCTTGGACATCGATGCTAGATCTTTGAATTAAGAAGTAGGAGGATGATATTGAAAGATAAAGAAACTCAATTTATTGCTTGTGTTTTTGTAGCTGCATATTTTATATTTTCCTATCTTGTGTATATATGCATTATATTAGTTTTTTAATTCTTCTCATATTTGAATCAAACTTATTTTCATTTTGACTTTATATTTGCTGCTTTTTGGTGCACGTCTTGACATTCTCGTCATATTTGCATTTCGTCATTGACACACAATCTGGTACTATGAACTTTTCAAATAGCTTAGAAAGTGTCTCTGAAGTTTTGAATATCGAAAAACATAGTAAGTATATACTTATGGTTAGTTTGGATTGATCGTTGAAAATAAAGACACTTGGGCTTTTGTTACTTATAGCTATATTCGTTAGTTAGTTATTTGTAATTGATTATTCTTTTTTTGACGGATTGGTAATCATTAAGCATGTATATGTATTGTGGCCTCTATTGAGTTGTGGTTGATTGTTTTGATAATCATTCTCTGAAATGTACTAATTTTGGCTATCTAACTTACATTAAAGGCCTAATGCTATATACCTTTGTGCTTTTGACTTGTTTTTTATACAACTATTGGATTTCTTGTTTTTACTTCTAATCTTTAACATCAATAAGGTCAACCTAGTTGTTATTGGAGAATGAAGATTACTTTCACTAACATTCATATATGAAGGAATCAAGCAAGTGATAATGATGGAACACAATTTGTTCTTACTTCATACAAACTCACCAATATGCAAAGAAGAGAATGTTGCATAACCTAGTTCTAGTCCTAATCATACAAAAGGTGTCACACATGAGTATGCAGTAGAACCTCACCTCCATTCTTTCTATATAGGAAGCGGAAGAGACCATTGAAAAAGGGTTATAAATTTCTTATTCCCTTTTTTTTTATTACCTTTATGTATGTAATTATAATGCTTAATATTTTTGATGACTTTTATTCACCAGTTGAGAGATTTTACATTGAAAACCTCACTTGTGAAATGGGTCAATTGTTAGTAAAAAGGCCGAATAGTTGATTGTAAGTTTGACCTTTTTTGTATTAGAGATATGTGACTTTAATTGGGCTCAGTTTTACTTTGGATTGGGAATGTGACAACTTTGTTGATGATTATGTATTGCATTTGTTGATTATTGTTTGTTCTTTTCAAATTTTTGTGAAGACAATTGATAGTGTTTAGTATAGTGACTTATTTTTAGAGCTAGTTAATGATTTATTTTTTATTGTGTTGAATTGTTTTGGTACTTTTCAAATTTGTGTGGAAGAGAATTAGATAGTGTTTAGTTATCGTGACTTATTTTTTATTGCATTGATGGTTTGGGTTCTTTTCAATATGTTGTGGAAGACAATTGATAATGTTAGTATAGTGACTTATAGTATGGGATTATATAAAGTGAGAAAAGTTACTAGGTTTCTTCGTGTCGCTATTGACTGTTCGGCCTCCCCAATCTAAGTGGAGAAAGGTTGGCTATTATAATATGGAAACTTGAGAAAAGCCATTAATTAATTAGTGCCAACACATGTTTACTCTTGTCAAAACACAGAACTAAATATTCACATCTGATTTATAATTCACACATAATGTTCTAGTTTATTTGCTCTTTGATAAGCATATTTAGTGTTTATGTGTTGCAAGGAAAACTCATGCACATGTTTTCTGATCCATAAGATAACCTTCAATCTTCTCTTGTTTGATCAGTTTAATACATTTTAATTTGCTATAAAAATGTGTTGAATCTTGTCATTTGCTAGTTGATGTAATATTGTAAGGACGTGATGCTGGTGTTTTTGCAAATTAAATATGTATTTAAATTGTAATTTTATTGATTTTGCACAATAAAATACTAAAGTACTCTAAGGTGGATATGAATTAGCTATTTTCAATTTTATATGTTTGTAAGATTTTATGTTCATTTTGAATATATGATATCGCACTTTGTGTTCTCTATGATAGAATTTGAACAAGTTATGCATTGTCTATTTTGTGCACGGGCTCATTGTTCTTACGTGTGGACTTAATAAACGTAAGTTTAGTT